>JANFOE010000257.1:602500-903650 GCA_025667525.1 Glebionis coronaria | reverse complement strand
TCACACCCAACCTCTCTTCTCTCTCTCTCTATCAACAATGGCTACCACCACCATCTACCACCATGTTAGACCACCAGATCATATAAAGAAAATCCACAACTTAATACTTGTCGTAAATATAATACGTACATAACTTCTGAAATTCCTAATCGTGACACGTGTTCAAGCTATTACAGAAAAGTTTTTTAAATATACGTACGTTACTAAGGGTTACTATTCATGGTAAAAGCATGCGGGTTTTACATCACCCCTCTAAGTATTCATGCACGTTGATACCTCATGACCTATATGGGCTCTTGGCTAAATTTAAAAATGCAGTTTTCATAAGTTATTCATAAGCTTTTCAAACTATAAAACCAGTTTTATAAACATGTACCAGGCATTCCAGGACTTATACATTTTCCGCTGCTATTTAGTCTTTATTATGCTTATGTCATTCATACTATGTTATATATCCATTCACTGGGCGGTTTTGCTCAGCCGTTTCCTTTCCATGTTCCTAAACGTAGTTACTTAGGGACGCACTTAGGATCTTGAGAGTATGTGCATTTGAAATGGAAGTTATCCAGACTTCTTTACCTTATGCATTTCCATATATTATTTCTTTTGGACATTGTTTAGTCCTTTCCTTTTGTACTTATATTTCATGTGTGTGAGCTTATGTTGGACTACCGATGGTTTATTCCGGTATTTGTCTTTATGGTCATTTAATGTTTTTAAGGCATTTACCTTGCATGCTTTGATGACACGCCATAATTATCCTATGATATTCCATTTATCAAAATGGGGTGTTTACAGTTTCATAGAATTAAACCAAACTTTTTCTCATCCCCATCTTTGGTGTTCGACGACCACAAGCAAACCCACTAGGGTTTCGGGTTTGATTCTTATTAAGTATTTTACTTAATCAAGATCTAGTAATCGAAGGTGACTGATTGAGGTATTGTGTGGACTATCTTAGAGAAGATCTAACTTGATCTTTGGGTTTATTGGTGATCGTTTTTGGTGTATTGGAATTAGGGTTGGTTGGTTGGTTGATTATTGTGTTCTTGATCATCTGTTCTTGGACTTAAGGTATGTTTTCTTTATGTATATGTTTATGAGCATAGTTAATCGATCATATTCGCTCCGTTTAATCTTGATGCATGAATATTTGATTCGTATGGGTTGTTAAAATCTAACAAAGTAAGCTAATAGAATTGGGCACAACCGTCACAAGCGCGTGCGCGTAGTACGCACGCGCGCAGCGCCGCGCAGCAGCGCACCACACACACACACACACACACACACACACACACACACACACACACACACAGAGAGAGAGAGAGGAGAGAGAGAGAGAGAGAGAGGAGAGAGAGATGGAGAGAGAGAGAGAGAGAGAGAGAGAGAGAGAGAGAGAGAGAGGAGAGAGAGAGAGAGAGAGAGGAGAGAGAGAGAGAGGAGAGAGAGAGAGGAGAGAGAGAGAGAGAGAGAGAGAGAGAGAGAGAGAGAGAGAGAGAGAGAGAGAGAGAGATAGAGAGAGAGAGAAAGAGAGAGAGAGAGAGAGAGATGCACACAGCACGCACCACACCACCACCACCACCAACAACAACAACAAAGATGGTTTGTCTAACTGTCACCCTGGCTTCTTGATATCAACGACATTTCTTTAGTACTTACTGTTCAATGCATGATACCAAAACAACACAATTATCCTACTTCCTTTTCTAATCACGATATACATACCATACATAAACATAAAACGAGTTCGAAAAGTCATGATTAATATTGTAAATATTTAGTGACCCCGAAAATATGTTTTTGACATCTCGAATGATTTGTCAAATAGTTTGATCATGTAGAAACTAGAAGGGGGGGTTGAATAGTTTATTAAAAATTTACTTGTCAAAAGATGGTTTTTAAAAATCCTTTCAAAAACTTAGACTTGAGTGATTATGTAAAACCTTCTTATGAATAATATGAACAAGGTATAGTGCAACTAAACTAATAATCACAAGTATAAAGAATAATGAATGTAAAGAGATAAGGGAAAGAAATATAAAGCCAAACACCAAGGATTTATAGTGGTTTGGCAACAAGCTCACTCCCAGTCCACTACTCCACTCCTCCGAGAACTCCTTACTCGAGAGTTCACTAATCAACAATCTCCTTAAGGTGGAGACACCGTACACAACGTTGCTTATCTAATTTCTGACTCTAAGCTAAAAGTCGAGCCCTAATCTTAGCTAGGACCAATCTACACTAGTATAATTTTAAGGACCAAGTATAAACCTTAGTACATACACAACTTCCAAATAGATACAACTACTTCAATCATCACAACAATGACACAACAAGGAATAAATACGATTTGATATTCAATGGATCTTTGATGTAGACACAACACTTCAAGGATGAAAATGTTCTTCTCTTTGCACTTGAGAAGGAGAGATGGGAGAGAAAAGATTCACTTCTAAACAAGTAGTAATCAACCAAATGACCAAGGATTTGTGTGATTTTAGAAGTATGAAAGAATCTGGAATTATATGTGCAAAAGAGGTGAAGAGAAAATCTGAGAATGGTCCACTATTTATAAGACAAGGCTTAAACCGCTATATCTGCCCGCGGTTCTTTATTACGGCCGCGCGGTTCCTTATCGATAAGGAACCGCATAGCCACTTAAGGAACCGCCAGAGTAGACTCCGCTCCTTTTTGTATTTTAGTGGTATGGTTCGAATCTGGTGATTAAAATATCCTGAAAGGATATTCCAAACCAAGATAGAATATGCCTTTTTCAAATTTTCAAATATTTAATTTAATAAAACATTTTCTTAAAAATAAAAGTTTAATAAAAACTTGTCACTTAATAAAAGTGAGTTTTAAGAAAAGATTAAATCCTTGATCACTTAATTAGGATGAGTACTTGTTTTGTACATACCTTAAGTGATAATGTGTTGAAATGAAAATACTTGAACTCAAGAATTCATTTTTTGTTGTTTTCGTAAATGCTTGTTTTTACATATTGTCGTAATCAAAACAAAGCGAGGCCGAAAAATGCAAGTAACCTTGTTAGGCATCATTGCATTAACAATCTCCACTTTTTGATTTCGAAAATACATAAACTCAAGTCACAAGGAAAAACAAGATTTTTGAAGACGAGTTTATTTTCACTTCTCCCCTTTGTCGAAGCAAAAAGGTTGCAAAAGTCTCTTGTAGAAGAGAAGAATCGGACTTTGCAAATGCTCCCCCTTGGTGCTTACTCCCCCTTGCTTGGGGCACCAAGGAATCGAGATATGGTGACAAGCTACATATAAAGGTTTACTCGAAGAGAAGAAACATCCAACAAGATATAGCAAAGGTCACACAAAAAAATAAAAGAGAAGAGACCAAGATCTAAGATAAATCATGTTAAAAGGAAAACATGAATAAAATATACAAGGAAACAAAACATACAAAGATGTATGTAAAATAAAGCAAGGCCAGAAGCATAAATCTAATCCTAGTTAAACTAGAACTCTAAGATTTTCTTGAACTAGATGTCTTGAAAGAAGGATAAGCAACCAATGCTTAGATAAAAGAGAAGGTAGTGGCGGAAGGAGGTGGTGGTGGCTTGGTAGTAATGTAACACCCCATTTTGGAAATGGAATCTTACGCATAATCATGGCGTGTCATCAAAGCATACAAGGATAAATGTCTAAGCATTATTTGACCATGAAAAGGGAAATACCGGAATCAAACATCGGTAACCCCAAAGTAGAGCTCATCACACACAAACATAAATACTGTAAAGGAAAGGACGAAACAATGTCCATAGCAAATTGTATTAAAGTAAAGGAAATGCATAAAGTAAAGAAAGACAGTAAAGCTTCCAATCCATATGCACGTACGTTTGAGATCTACGAGCGTCCCTGAGTACCTGCCGTTTTGGGAACATGAAAAGGAAAACGGTTGAGCAAGACGCTCAATGCACGGATGTACAATATAGCATGAAATAGGATAAGCATGTAACATATAACAGCGGAAGACTAAGTTCTGAGTAAAACTGGTTAAGTATTAAGAAAATTGGTTTTATAGTTTGAAAAGCCTTATGTTTATCTTATGAAAACTGTTTTAACATAAATATACCATAGCCCATATAGGTCATGAAAAGGTCACGTGCATGAATACTTGGAGGGGTGACCTCATCATGCTGATTAGAGGGGATGCCTCTAATTAATATACTGGTTTGGGTAGGAGGGATCAACTCCTTGTGAAGGATGCAAGGCACACACCACATTCACCATGAAATACTGAATAAAACATGTAACTAGGATGTACCCATACGCCCCACATGATATAATAATATGGCCAAAACTGAAAGGGACGCCACGAGCAATCACTCCGCCGTGGGGAAGTCATAACATTGGTGCCTCCAATGTTATGGTTATGGTACCTCCATAACTAGGTGAAACTGGTCATGCTTGTATATGGCTATAGATTATGCTAATTAAACATAAGCAGTTCAAAACAATAAAACAAATACTGGGGAAAACAGTTGGCTGCATACGGGGAAATCCTAATAAGGAAAGAATGTCCATACTGAAAGGACGGGAATCCGTACCTCAAGTCCAGTGAATGAACGGAAGAAAGACTCCTACTTCTGGATCACTAACGCTACATGAATACACACGTGTATAAGTATCGAATCACTGATTACGTACTGGGTTTTATGTCCCGTCTTAGCTTACTTTGTATGTGTTTTAGGTCATGGTTTACTGTTTAAAGCCTTAAACTGTGTTTATCTTGTATTCTGATTAATCTGATTAAGTATTACTGGTATTTCATGTATTATTATACTTACTGTGTAATAATAAGTAACTTTCCAAAAATAGCAGGTTTCCAAAAATAGAAAGTTTCCAAAAATAGAAAGTTTCCAAAAATAGAAAGTTTCCAAAAATAGAAAGTTACCAAAAATAGAAAGTTTCCAAAAATAGAAAGTTTCCAAAAATAGAAAGTTTCCAAAAATAGAAAGTTTCCAAAAATAGAAAGTTTCCTAAAATAGAATTTACTGCTTAAAATAGATTAGTTTCTAAAAATAGAAAGTTTCCAAAAATAGATCAGCTGCCTTAATTAAATAAGTTTCCATATATAGAAGGTTTCCATGATTAGATTAGCTGCCTGAAATAGATAGATTCCCATATATAGAAGGTTTCCATTATTAGATTAGTTGCCTTATTTAATTAAGTTTCTATAAATAGAAGTTTCCATAATTAGAATTAAGCTGGTTACATAAGCTAACATATAAGTCTAAGTGTTTATAAGCTTATTTCTTAAGTCATAAGATATAGTGTATAGTTTAATTATTATTCCATGTATTTTAATTAAACTATAGGTTAAGCATTTTAATTAAAGTATAACATGTTTTAATTAAAATGGAATAAAATACTTAGGTTAAAATGTGTATTATTATGCATTAATAACATAACCTAAGTCATGTCTAAATTAATTAATTATAGGCATGTTTTAAATAATTAATTAATTATAACTTATAACATAAAATACTTAGGTTAAATTAATATCATGCTAAATTAATAATTAAAATAACCTAAGTCATGACTTAATTAATATCTTATGTTATTAATTAATTTATATCCTAAGTTCATAATTCATTAAATTAACATGTAGCATAAATCATGATTTAACCAACGAACCATGAATCGGGCATGAACTCGACACCGTACCCCGAGCCAAACTCGGGCTACTTGTGCCCCCTTGCTGCCGTGGGTCCCACATGCACCAACCAAGACCAAAAATGGTCTTGGTGGTGGCGGCTAAAAGCAAACCGAACCCCCCCTCGGGTTGGTTATGCTAGGCGGCCAAAAACAAACACCCTTATATAACAACCTTTGATTTTAATTTACCCCAAAACATGTTAGATCTAAGTTTAATTATCATGTTTTAATAAGAATAATAATAACATGTTCATGAAAATAATCAAGGATTTAAAAAGAATTAAAAAGAAAGGTTTAGAATGATATACCAATACGTAGCTTGAAAGAGGATGAACAAACACGGTTTATAGCAATGATTTTTGTGATCAAGATCAATCAACAACCACCTATGGTGGTCCTTACGGTGGCGGCACAAAGAGAGACCAAGGAGGAGGAGAAAAAACTTTTTTTAGGTTAAAATGCTATTTTGCTTGAAATGTAAAAATGAAAAGCATATTTACCATAACCCCCCCTTTCTTGTAAAAGTCAATGGGCTAAGCCCATTTTGGTTAGTGTGCCGTGGGTATGGGGCCCCACATGGGGTACCCGTACCTTTTCTCGTGTCCCGATGTTTCGTGTTCGTTCGTGGTTAAACGTGTTCGTGTCTAAAGTGTTTCTGTTTATTTTATCATGTAGTTTATCGTAACCTTAACGCTCATAATTATATTATATGTATTTACGTAATTATTTTAGTTCGTATTTTAAATGGTGATCATGATTTAATTATGTTCACGTGACATATTTATTAACTGTTTATCATGAGTTCGTACGTAATCGATACTTATCATGTCATACACGTATGCACTTGCTTGATTATTAGCACATGAATGTGATCAATACTAAATAAGGTAAGTTTTAATCTAGGACGTACGATCTTAAGGGCACTATTCATGGTAAAAGCATGCGGGTTTTACAATTCTTCCCCCCTAAAAAGAATAATTCGTCCCCGAATTATAGATAAAGCAAACTGGAAAGAAGTAACATACCCGAACTCAAAATATGAAGTGAGTGTAAGAAGCCCGGATAGACTCCTCTGTTTCCCAAGTGGCTTCTCGCTCGGTATGGTCCCTCCAAAGAATTTTGACGAATGGAATCGTCTTCCTTCTCATGACTCGTTCTTGCCTGTCGAGCACTCGTTCGGGTTCCTCTATAAAAGTGAGATCTTCACGTATCTGTTCCAGTGGATACTGAACCATGTGAAGGGAATGATACTTGTACCCTCTGAGTAAGGACACATGGAACACGTTATGCACGTGCGACAGCTGAGGAGGTAACGCCAATCGGTAAGATACTTCACCGATTCGTTCAATGATATCAAAAGGTCCGATGAAACGAGGACTGAGTTTCCCTTTGATCCCGAAGCGTTTAACACCACGTGCCAGCGAAACCTTGAGGAAGACGTGGTCTCCCACATTAAAATGTATGTCCCTACGATGCTTATCGGCGTAACTCTTCTAACGTGACCGTGCTTCCTGCAGCTTCTGTTTAGCTACTTCAATCTTCTCATTTGTCATTTCTATAATCTCTGGTCCTTCGAGTGTTCGCTCTCCCACTTGATCCCAGCAGATTGGAGAGCGACACTTCCTGCCATACAACATTTCGAAAGGAGCACATTTGATACTTGCGTGCCAGCTGTTGTTGTATGCAAACTCGACCAAACAGATGTAATCGTCCCAATCACCTGTCCATTCCAACGCACACGACCTTAACATATCTTCCAATGTCTGAATTGTTCGCTCCGACTGTCCGTCCGTTTGAGGATGAAAGGCCGTACTCAGCTTAAGTTGTGTACCCCAAGCTTTTTGTAGACCTTTCCCGAATCGCGACGTGAAACGAGGATCTCTGTCTGAGACGATGCTGGAGGGAGTACCGTGGAGTCTCATGATCTCCCTTCTGTAAGTATCTGCGAGTTTACTTACCGGATATTCCTTGCGTATCGGTAAGAAATGAGCTGATTTGGTGAGTCGATCAACAATGACCCAAATAGCATCGTGCTTCTTCTTGGTAGGCGGAAGACCGGTAACAAAATCCATGGTGATTTTGTCCCACTTCCACTCTGGAATATCCAACGGTTGAAGGAGACCGCTCGATCGCTGATGCTCAATCTTAACCTGCTGGCAGGTAAGACATTTGGAGACATAAGTGGCTACATCCTGTTTCATACCACTCCACCAAAAGTGCTGTCTGATGTCATGGTACATTTTTGTCGACCCAGGATGTATAGAAAATGGGGAGCTGTGAGCTTCAGCTAACAATGCTTCCCGGAGTTCTTGATTGTCAGGAACACAAAGTCTCGTGCCCTGCCAAACGATACCGTCTGCGTCCATTCTGAATTCTGTCTGCTTCTCCAAATTCTGAATTATCGCCCATATTTTTCCATCATCCTTCTGAGCTTCCTTGATCCTAGATAGTAACTCGGGTTCTACTCTAAGATTCACCCAGTATCCGTGCTGCCCACGTACCATGATTTCGATGTCTAGCCGCTCCAAGTCTCTCATGTTTTGTTCCTTGATTTCAATGTCGTTGATCATTCCGGACTTTCTGCTGAGTGCATCTGCTACTACATTAGCCTTTCCGGGATGATACTGTAGGTTAATATCATAATCCTTCAACAGTTCCAACCATCTCCTTTGTCTCATGTTCAATTCTCGTTGAGTGAAGATATACTTCAAGCTCTTGTGATCCGTGAAAATGTCGCATGATTCTCCGTATAAGTAGTGCCTCCATATTTTCAATGCGAACACAACTGCAGCAAGTTCCAGGTCATGCGTAGGGTAGTTTTCTTCATAGGGCTTAAGCTGCCGTGAAGCATACGCGATCACTTTCCCATGTTGCATGAGAACACAGCCCAGTCCCTTCCCCGATGCATCGCTATAGATCTGAAATCCACCTGTACCAGATGGGAGAGTAAGAATAGGTGCAGATACTAACTTCTGCTTTAGGTCTTCGAAGCTCTTCTCTCGTTCTTCCGTCCAGACGAATTTCTCTCCTTTTCGCATCAGTTTGGTGAGAGGTAATGCCAAGCGGGAAAAGTTCTCCACGAATCTGCGATAATATCCAGCTAAGCCTAAGAAACTGCGGACTTCTGTCGCTGACGTTGGTCTTGGCCTTTTAGTGATAGCCTCAACCTTCGCTGGGTCCATTGTGATCCCTTCTGCTGATACAATGTGACCTAAGAATGTCACTTTGTTTAACCAGAACTCACACTTGGAGAATTTCGCATACATCTGCTTCTGACGAAGAATCTGTAGTACCGTACGGAGATGGTCTTCGTGTTCCTCCGTGGACTTTGAGAAAATCAGGATGTCATCGATGAATACAATGACAAACTTATCAAGGAATTCGTGGAAGATTCTGTTCATCAGATCCATGAATACTACTGGAGCATTAGTCAGGCCGAATGGCATGACTACAAACTCATAATGGCCATAGCGGGTACGAAAAGCAGTCTTGGCAATATCCTGCTCTTTAACCCTTAGCTGATGGTAGCCTGACCTTAGATCGATCTTTGAGAAGTGTTTGGCTCCTTGAAGGTGGTCAAACAGATCATCTATACGTGGCAGTGGATATCTATTGCGGATGGTAATATTATTAAGTTCACGGTAGTCTATGCAAAGTCGCATGCTGCCGTCCTTCTTCTTAACGAACAAGACCAGTGCGCCCCATGGAGATGCGCTTGGTCTAATGAACCCTCGTTCAAGAAGTTCCTGCAGTTGGTCCTTCAGTTCTTTTAGCTCTATAGGAGCCATACGATACGGAGCCTTAGAGATTGGTTCAGCTCCTGGAACAAGGTCGATGTTGAACTCCACTTCTCGTGCAGGTGGTATGCCTGGAAGTTCAGCTGGGAAAACGTCTTGAAATTCCGAAACTACTGGTTGATCCTGAATCGATGGGGATTCAGCATCCATGTCGTGAACCGTAGCTAGATAACCCTCACAGCCATGTGACAATAATGCACGTGCTTGCAAGGTAGATATGACTTGTACAGACCGTCCAGGTATGAACCCGTTATGAATGTACTCTGGTGCATTAATGTCGCCGAAGATCACCCGATATGAGTGGCAGTCTATGGTAGCATGGTGCTTGGATAACCAGTCCATGCCGAGAATCATATCGAACTCAATCATGTCTAGGGGAAGTGCATCTACTGCACGAATTTTATCGTCAAAC
Source organism: Glebionis coronaria (assembly GCA_025667525.1). Classification (NCBI taxonomy): domain Eukaryota; kingdom Viridiplantae; phylum Streptophyta; class Magnoliopsida; order Asterales; family Asteraceae; genus Glebionis; species Glebionis coronaria. Next base: position 893,751 of record JANFOE010000257.1, on the reverse strand, counting down.
TCTAGAGGAAGACTCTTGTATACATGAGTTATTAATATAGAGTCCCTCAAAGGCGTGGAAATGGTAAGCCTATTTTCTAATGGCAAGGGAAGTGTCCTGATGTTCTTAGCATATGTAGTGGAAATAACTGAATGAGTGGCACCCGTGTCGAAAAGAACACATGCAGCTTGGCCGTACATATACAAAATTCCAGTAATGGTACCTGTAGATTTGTTTGCCTGATCACGAGATGTCGTGTAGACACGCCCAGTGGTAGGAGGCGGCTTAGTATCAGCATGACCTGAGGTACCCTCCATTTCACCCTTACGGCAATCTCTCATACGATGGCCAGGGAGGCCGCACTTGTAGCACGCGTCGGAATCACGACGACATGGGCCAGGGTGTCTGCGATGGCAAGTACTGCAAAGAGGATGAGTGAATCCTCCAGCAGGAGTCCTTGCTTGCTGAGGGCCTGTTGATGACAAAAAGTGTTAAAATAGAGTATATGCACGAGTATAAGACATATGCGTCATAAGATGTTCACCAGTGTTAGCTGAACGGTTAGGCTGCGAACCCCTGTGGTTCTGGTCCTTCCCGTTACCGTGGTTCCTGGTAGAGGTTAAAATAGTGTCAGCATGAGAGATATAACATGAAATCATAAGAAGATGCGTAAATAGTAGGACCTGCTGTTGTTGGAGTGTCCAGCATTGTTACGGTAATTATCATTACCGCTACGCCTTTCCACAACAGAACGGTCGTTAGTGTGACCGTTCCCTTTGGGCTGATGAGGCTGCTGCTGAGTAGCCGGCTGAGACCGGTCCCCAGTTTTCTGCCTGGAAGATACAGTTTAAGAGATGATTATTGAACATATAATGATAGGATGCGGTCTGGTTATCGTTAGAATACGAAATGTTTACCTCTTGTCAGGTCTTTCAGCTTCCCCGAACTCATCTCGTTCCTGCAACATCTCTAGCTTCCTTGCTGCATCGGCCACTTGTGCTTCTGTATTGAACGTAGCACACACCAGATTGTTCGCGACCGAGGTGCGAAGTGCCCACCTAAAGTGGTGTGCCTGCTCCTTAGGAGTACCAGCTGCTGCTCCCAGAAAACCAGCTAAGCGAAGAAAGCGCTGCATGAATTCGTTGCTATTCTCGCCCGCTCTCTGACGTATCCCATGGTACTCTCGCTTGAGCTTGTCCTGCTCTGCCTTGGGAAAGAACTGCTCCATCACTCTCTCCTTGAATTGGGCCCATGTCAAACCAGCGACCCAATCATCACCTCCTTCCGACTGCGTCAAAGCTAGCCACCAGTTGAGTACATCACCTTCAAACCGGTAGCATGCCAATCTCGCCTTGAATGCGGGGTCACACCCCATAGCATTGAAAATCTTCTCGATATGAGTCAACCAGCTTTCAGCATCGCTGGGGCTATCAGTCTTTTCAAAAGCTCTAGGACGGAGCTTGTTGAATCTTTCCAGCCACACTGCTAGTGTCACTGGGGGAGGAGGAGGAGGAGGTGCCTGATTCTGCTCCTGCTGATTGTTGGCAGCTTGGACTTCAGCACGGATGTCATTCCTCAGTTGAGGAAGCAAGGCTTGCATGGCAGCCTGAATTGCAGCATTGAGCTGCTCTTGCTCGCGTGTGAGAACCATCTGACAGTATAACATAAAACATATGATTAACAGTTCAAACATAAAATATAAGTTATATATATACATGAAAAATTTTATACCAAAAAAATTTCACGAGAAAAATTTTATGCAAGAAAATTTTTGTATGAATGCATGATGCAGTTTTATGAAAACGTTTGATGCTCGAGAGTGAACGCCTCTGGTCAGTTCACTCAAAACAAAAGACATATCGAGGGGACGCCTATGGGTCGGTCCCAAATCTAAAAGTTTCGATAAAACACATGCGACTAAATAGGGCCAGTCCTGTACCAACCATTACTTAGTCAAAAACCCTTTAAGAATGACATGTATATGTATGCTTAAAAATGATGATTGTATGAAAACAACTGTCAGTTCTAGGAAGACCGTAGTGACTACCCGCTAATCACAGGTCATATTTGAGAGCCTACAGGTCGAAACCTCGGGCTCTGATACCATAATTGTAACACCCCATTTTGGAAATGGAATCTTACGCATAATCATGGCGTGTGATCAAAGCATACAAGGATAAATGTCTAAGCATTATTTGACCATGAAAAGGGAAATACCGGAATCAAACATCGGTAACCCCAAAGTAGAGCTCATTACACACAAACATAAATACTGTAAAAGGAAAGGACGAAACAATGTCCATAGCAAACTGTATTAAAGTAAAGGAAATGCATAAAGTAAAGAAAGACAGTAAAGCTTCCAATCCATATGCACGTACGTTTGAGATCTACGAGCGTCCCTGAGTACCTGCCGTTTTGGGAACATGAAAAGGAAAACGGCTGAGCAAGACGCTCAGTGCACGGATGTACAATATAGCATGAAATAGGATAAGCATGTAACATATAACAGCGGAAGACTAAGTTCTGAGTAAACTGGTTAAGTATTAAGAAAACTGGTTTTATAGTTTGAAAAGCCTTATGTTTATCTTATGAAAACTGTTTTAACATAAATATACCATAGCCCATATAGGTCATGAAAAGGTCACGTGCATGAATACTTGGAGGGGTGACCTCATCATGCTGATTAGAGGGGATGCCTCTAATTAATATACTGGTTTGGGTAGGAGGGATCAACTCCTTGTGAAGGATGCAAGGCACACACCACATTCACCATGAAATACTGAATAAAACATGTAACTAGGATGCACCCATACGCCCCACATGATATAATAATATGGCCAAAACTGAAAGGGACGCCACGAGCAATCACTCCGCCGTGGGGAAGTCATAACATTGGTGCCTCCAATGTTATGGTTATGGTACCTCCATAACTAGGTGAAACTGGTCATGCTTGTATATGGCTATAGATTATGCTAATTAAACATAAGCAGTTCAAAACAATAAAACAAATACTGGGGAAAACAGTTGGCTGCATACGGGGAAATCCTAATAAGGAAAGAATGTCCATACTGAAAGGACGGGAATCCGTACCTCAAGTCCAGTGAATGAACGGAAGAAAGACTCCTACTTCTGGATCACTAACGCTACATGAATACACACGTGTATAAGTATCGAATCACTGATTACGTACTGGGTTTTATGTCTCGTCTTAGCTTACTTTGTATGTTTTTAGGTCATGGTTTACTGTTTAAAGCCTTAAACTGTGTTTATCTTGTATTCTGATTAATCTGATTAAGTATTACTGGTATTTCATGTATTATTATACTTACTGTGTAATAATAAGTAACTTTCCAAAAATAGCAGGTTTCCAAAAATAGAAAGTTTCCAAAAATAGAAAGTTTCCAAAAATAGAAAGTTTCCAAAAATAGAAAGTTACCAAAAATAGAAAGTTTCCAAAAATAGAAAGTTTCCAAAAATAGAAAGTTTCCAAAAATAGAAAGTTCCCTAAAATAGAATTTACTGCTTAAAATAGATTAGTTTCTAAAAATAGAAAGTTTCCAAAAATAGATCAGCTGTCTTAATTAAATAAGTTTCCATATATAGAAGGTTTCCATGATTAGATTAGCTGCCTGAAATAGATAGATTCCCATATATAGAAGGTTTCCATTATTAGATTAGTTGCCTTATTTAATTAAGTTTCTATAAATAGAAGTTTCCATAATTAGAATTAAGCTGGTTACATAAGCTAACATATAAGTCTAAGTGTTTATAAGCTTATTTCTTAAGTCATAAGATATAATGTATAGTTTAATTATTATTCCATGTATTTTAATTAAACTATAGGTTAAGCATTTTAATTAAAGTATAACATGTTTTAATTAAAATGGAATAAAATACTTAGGTTAAAATGTGTATTATTATGCATTAATAACATAACCTAAGTCATGTCTAAATTAATTAATTATAGGCATGTTTTAAATAATTAATTAATTATAACTTATAACATAAAATACTTAGGTTAAATTAATATCATGCTAAATTAGTAATTAAAATAACCTAAGTCATGACTTAATTAATATCTCATGTTATTAATTAATTTATATCCTATGTTCATAATTCATTAAATTAACATGTAGCATAAATCATGATTTAACTAACGAACCATGAATCGGGCATGAACTCGACATCGTACCCCGAGCCAAACTCGGGGTACTTGTGCCCCCTTGCTGCCGTGGGTCCCACATGCACCAAACAAGACCAAAAATGGTCTTGGTGGTGGCGGCTAAAAGCAAACCGAACCCTCCCTCGGGTTGGTTATGCTAGGCGGCCAAAAACAAACACCCTTATATTACAACCTTTGATTTTAATTTACCCCAAAACATGTTAGATCTAAGTTTAATTATCATGTTTTAATAAGAATAATAATAAAATGTTCATGAAAATAATCAAGGATTTAAAAAGAATTAAAAAGAAAGGTTTAGAATGATATACCAATACGTAGCTTGAAAGAGGATGAACAAACACGGTTTATAGCAATGATTTTTGTGATCAAGATCAATCAACAACCACCTATGGTGGTCCTTAAGGTGGCGGCACAAAGAGAGACCAAGGAGGAGGAGAGAAAACTTTTTTTAGGTTAAAAAGCTATTTTGCTTGAAATGTAAAAATGAAAAGCATATTTACCATAACCCCCCCTTTCTTGTAAAAGTCAATGGGCTAAGCCTATTTTGGTTAGTGTGCCGTGGGTATGGGGCCCCACATGGGGTACCCGTACCTTTTCTCATGTCCCGATGTTTCGTGTTCGTTCGTGGTTAAACGTGTTCGTGTCTAAAGTGTTTCTGTTTATTTTATCATGTAGTTTATCGTAACCTTAACGCTCGTAATTATATTATATGTATTTACGTAATTATTTTAGTTCGTATTTTAAATGGTGATCATGATTTAATTATGTTCACGTGACATATTTATTAACTGTTTATCATGAGTTCGTACGTAATCGATACTTATCATGTCATACACGTATGCACTTGCTTGATTATTATCACATGAATGTGATCAATACTAAATAAGGTAAGTTTTAATCTAGGACGTACGATCTTAAGGGCACTATTCATGGTAAAAGCATGCGGATTTTACAAGTAATCTCATAGTCAAAGTGAAGATGAGGTTTGACTAAGAGACTTTTGATGTAATTCAGCTCCTCATAGATATGAGCCATAACAAGATGCTAATATTGACAAAAATGACAATATCTCCATGATGCATGACATTATCATGTGAAGGAGGAAGAACACTAAAGGGTAGAGGTGGAAGAAAAAAAGTTCCACAATCAACATTCTTAGAAGGAGAAGAAATGTTATTTTTAGTGTTCTTGGGTGAATTGGGATTGAAAGTAATTGGAGAAAATGGAGGAGAATCAAGGCTTTTATTTGGAGAATAAGACATTTTGATTTGAGAAAGGATACAAAATGCTTAGGGTTAAATTGATAAAGCTCAAGTTATTTTGAGGGTGGTCAAAGGGTTGAAACAAAGATTCCAAAAAATATTGGAACAAATTTGGAGCTTTAGAAATACCCTAAATAGGAAGCACTGTACGCGGTTCCTTTTCTCCACCAGCAATTCCATATCGATATGGACCCGCGGTTTCTATAAAGAACCACCCACAGTGGGTTGATTTTGGTGATGATGGAGGATTTTCTAATTCCTGAAATCCTATTTTTCTAGTCTAACTAATCATAAAGATATGCTAAAAGGCAAAGATAGACAAAGAAAACACACAAGAACTCACTAAAAAAGGTTTTGACTAAAATACATGGATTTTAAAGAAAATCGATGTTAGAGGTGTGTAGAACTAGACAATAATCATGACACAATGATCCTCCATAGTTCTCTTTTTTTCTTGCTATATTTGAGAGACACATACATATGAGTTATGTAAGCTCATGATTAATAGCAAGAAGCTATGAAAAATGTTTTTAGATTGAATTAACAATGCAAAAACATTTCTCGACCATTTTCGAAAGAACTTTGAGAACTTTGTAAAAGAGAAGAGAGGTTTTCCAAAAAGAGTTTGTAAGACTTAATGACTCAAAGAAAGAAAAGACTCAAAAGAGAAAAAGACTCGATTAATAAAATGCATAATCAAGGAATATGTTCCATTCAATCTAAACCTAGACGCAAATAAATAAAAGGTTCCCTCTTAAGTGTCTTAGTGAAGATATCGGCTAAGTTTTCTACCGAGGGCAACTTCTCAATCAAAATGTTCCCCTTTTGAACATTATCCCTAAGGAAATGGTGGCGAATCTCTATGTGCTTGGTTCGCGAATGTTGCGCGGGATTCTTGCTAAGGTCTATTGCACCCTTATTTTCTCACATGATGGGAACATCATCAAGAGAAATCCCATAATCAACAAGCGCTTCCTTCATCCATAGAGCTTGTTAACAAGCTTTACCAGCACTCACATACTCGGCTTCCGTGGTGGATATATCAAGAGCGGTTTGTTTCTTGGAGAACCAAGAAGTTAAACAACAACCCATGAAGGTACAAACTCCACTAGTGGTTTTCCGGTCCACATAGTCTCCCACATGATCCGAGTCCGCGTAGACAATGGTTTCTACGTCGGTCCCTTTAGGATACCATAATCCTAAATGTATACTGCCTTTAATGTATCGGAAGATACGCTTAACCGCTTCAAGATGAGAGGTATTGGGAGCCTCTTGGAAGCGAGCACAAAGGCAAACACTAAACATGATATCCGGTCGACTTGCCGTTAGGTATAACAAACTACCAATCATACCTCTATATTTGGTGTTGTCTACCGACTCACAATCATCATCTAAGGTGAGTTTAGTTGTTAGCCCTATATTTTATATAGTCGAACAAGAATGTAATAGGTCATCTCAGTCGTTAAATGGTCTTGTATTGTAATAGGTTAGTCGGGAAAACCGGGCTTGGACTTTAAGCTAATATTGTATAAGTTAGGGGCGTAAGCCCAAAACAAAGCCAAGCCCGGCCCAAGATGAAGCCCACAAAGGCCTTAGAGCCGTGGGGTATATAACCCTCTTTCACATGTGAAAGAGGGTGTTGGTTCATTTTACTTTCTCTCTCTAGTAAACATAAACCTTCCAAATTCTCTCTTGTTTCTCTCTCTACTTTTCTTCTCTTTCTCTCTCTAAATATCTCTTCTAAATCTTGTGTTATGGATTGAATGGGAACAACATTTGGTATCAGAGCCTATAGTGGATAGGTGATTGAAGATTAGTGTGGTGTGTTCTTGATTTTTCGTGGTCATTTTGATCTATATATCACGCCCAAAAAAATTTTCTTGTGTTTTTATGGTTTTTTCTTGATACAAATCTTCTACATAGTTGTGGTAGAGATTTGGTATTATTACCTTGGCTAAAAACACAAAATTTTTGGATGTTTTGATCATTTTTTGGCTTAAAATCACGAATTGGTTGAGTTTTGTCCGAGAAAAGTGGGAATTATTCTGATCAGGTCATCAGAAAAGGGCTTACAGTTATTCCGATTGGTGTAATCGGAATAGGGTTTATACATTCCGATTGGTCATTCCGATTGGACATTCCGATTGGACATTCCGATTTAACATTCCATTTGGACATTCCGATTGGTCATTCCGATTGACATTCCGATTGGTCATTCCAATTTGAACATTCCGATTGGTCATTCCGATTGACATTCCGATTGGTCATTCCGATTTGACATTCCGATTAGGGTATTCCGATTAGTATTCCAATTTGGACATTCCGATTGGGTATTCCGATTTGACATTCCGATTGGTCATTCCGACAAGGTTATTCCGATGGGCATTCCGATGGATATTTTGTTTGAGTAATTTTTAGACTTAGCCACTATCTAGACTAGTTTAGGAACATCGTTTACACGAAGAATAAAAAAAAAAAAAAAAAAAAGAGTTAAAATTTTTAGGTCAAGTAAAATCAAATTTTTTCCCTATTAGTTTTTGGCTATTTCTAACTCAAATTCAAAATTTGGCGATACAAAATTTTTCGGCTCACCGTTTTGTCAGACTGAGGAATTTATTGTCGGACTGAAAAAAAAAAATTCTGGAAATTTCGGAATTTCAATTTTAACCACACATCATCACAACAAATCCACTAAGATCTGCAATTCATTCACAAGTATTCACCATGTCTAACAACAACATCAACATTGCAACTGCTAATCAAATTCGTTTGGAACAAGGTGGCAACGGTAATCCACCTGTGCTCACTGCCGGTTGCTACGTTCAATGGAGATCTCGTTTTCTCAGATTTATCGACGGAAAAGAAAACCGAACTGCTCTTCGTCACTGCCTTGAGAATCCACCTCCAGTTTTTGAATTCAAACCAATTACTACACAGGCAGAGGATGGTACTTCATCAACTATACGAGCTATGGAGGATTTTGACACATGTTCTGCTGAGAAAAAGAAACTCCTCCAAGCTGAAGTTGATGCTGTAAATTTCATACTCACTGGAATTGATAACGATATCTATTCCACAGTTGATGCATGTCCTAATGCTATGGAAATGTGGAATGCAATTCATCTATTGAAGCAAGGTGAGTCAATCAATGTTCAAGATCTCGAGACTAATCTACTTTGGGAATTTGGAAAATTCACATCTGAAGATGGTGAATCCATTGACTCATATTACTCGAGATTCTACAAAATGATGAATGAGCTTGTCAGAAATCAGTGCACCATCTCCAATCATCATGCCAATGTTCAGTTCTTACTTCAACTCAAACCGGAATGGCAAAGGTTTGTGACTTTGGTCAAACAAAGGGAGGATATCAAGACTATATCTTACCACAAACTTTATGATATCTTGAAACAACATCAGAATGAAGTGAATGAACTAAGGGCTGAAAAGGCAGAACGGTCTGCTAATTCTATTGCTTTTGTGGCTGCTACTTCAACAAAACCCGTTCCCCGTCAACAACCACCTACTCATTCCTCAAAGTCATCAAGCTCATCCACCAAACCTCTAGTTGCTGCTAAACACAAAGCAAAAGCAATTGTCCCCACTCCACCTCCAAAGTATGACACCGAGTCAGATGGAGACAGTGATGATGAACAAACTTCAAGGGACAAGAAGATTGAAGAACTCATGTCTTTACTCGCCACAACTTATAAGAAGATCTACAAACCTACCAACAACAACCTCAGATCATCATCCAATGCTAGATATAAGGAAGTTGATCATGCACCTAGGTATGATCGTGATGCTAGGTATGATAATCAGAGGATGCTGAATCAATTTGGGGCTAGAGATACTGTAGGCACTCCGGTTGTGCAGAAGACTGGGATTCAATGCTTCAACTGTAAGGGATTTGGGCACATGGCTAGGGAATGCAAGAAGCCAAAACGGGTTAAGGACTCAGGGTATCACAAGGAAAAGATGCTGCTGTGTAAGAAAGAAGAAGCAGGAATTCCACTCACAGCAGATGAAGTTGACTGGCGTGATGACACTGATGATGAAGCCGATGATCAAGAGCTAGAGGCACATTATGTGTACATGGAAAAGATTCAAGAAGTGCTTCCAGAGACTACTGATACTTCTGGACCTATCTTTGATACTGAGCCAATTGAAAAGGTACCAACAAATGATAACTATAATGTGTTTGCTAATGAAAGACGGCATCCTGAGCAACCCGAAAGCATCAATGACACATATGTAATGGACACGGAGGATAGCAATATCTCTACGGATTCACAGCATATGTGTAATGATGACGGTAATGCTGCTCAGGATACTGACTCGGATGAGGACCGTGATTTGCTTGCGTCTATAATTGATTCTTTAAAACATGAAATTGAGGAAAACAAAGATGCTAATAAACGTTTGAAGCAAGCAAACACATCCTTAGCCGAGGAGATAGACAGGCTTAAAGAGTGTGATTATGTAAAAGAAGCTGATCGACGAGTTGCAATAGCTAATGGTTTGGTATATGAACGTAAGGTGCTCAACGAACAATATTGTTCTGAAGTAACACACGAAATTCATATGTCAAAACAAAAGATATCAGAACTTGAAGAACAACTACTGCTACATAAACTCCAAATTACTGAATTAGAGTCGGTTAACAAAGAACAAACTGAGCTTTATAAAACTCGTGAAGAAAAGGATATTGAAAAAATTCTTGCTTTGGAAAAGAGAGTCGACACGTTAAACAACATTGTTTACAAAACGGGTCAGTCTATTCAAACTATGAATATGCTCAATAGAAATATGAAAACGAGTTTTGTCAAGCCTGAATATCTCAAGAAAGCTCAAAGTACCAAGCCTGCTCTTTATGATATCGGTTGTTATGTTGATAATCTTGCTCTTATGCTTTCCCCTGACTGCGACGAAATCATTCGTCAACAAGAAGAAAGTCGATCAAACTTAAGTGATTTAATAAACCTTTCTGATTCTAACAATCATATTAAGTTTGTCCCTCAAAAAGAACTTTCAAAAGAACAAAAGATGTATAATAGTGTTCCACCACCAAGTGATGAACCACAAAAGAAAGTTTCTTTAAAAAGGAGTTTCAAAAAGCAATCAATTTTGTTAGAAAAGCGAATTTTAGATGACAAACGTGAATGGAATGAGAAAAGCAAAAGTGTTCAACAATTTGAGTTTATAAAACAAGGGGTTTTAAATTTGTACAAAGGTGTCGTCGACTATGAAAAAGTTTCTAGGGATACCATTTGGAATATTAAACCTAACCCACAAGTAGAAGTCGTCATTCACCAATGTATTGTTCCAACCATTGATGATCTTTCAAAAAATGTGGAAATGTTTTATACAGCTCTCACTGAGGAGATGTTAACTGATTTAAGTTATGTTAAATCTCTTGAAGATGAAGTTGATTTTCTTCAAACTAAATTAAAGACACAAGAACACCAACTTTCTAACGAAATTGATCGACTTTCTAAGGAATATTTTTATGCTGACCATATGAATGCTATACTTGGTGTGTATACCGATCTTGATCAATATTGTCATGTAGCATGTCTAGTGTCAGAATCGGACGCGAAATGTCGCAATCTTGAAGTAGAGCTTTCAAAACAAATTCAGTCATACAACAAACTTTCGAAAAGCTTTTCTCAACTTGAGAAACACTCCATTTCTCTTGAACTTGCTTTACAAAAAGGTGAAAAATCTCATAATCATAAAAAGTGTCAAGAAATGTCAGCTTCTTCGTTTCGTCTACTAAATGAAAAAGATTTCGAAATAAATGATTTGAAAGCTCAGCTAAAAGAAAGGGACATTGCCATAAGTGAGTTACAGAAACTCATTGAGAAAATGAAAGGAAAGTCTGTTTTGGGTAAACCGTCCGCTGTTCGTCAACCGAATGCGGTTAAATGCCCTAAATCATCTATTTTGGGAGAATCCCCACAGACTTTGCCTAAGATAGGAAATGATAAGAGCACTAATGTGATAGCACCTGGAATGTATAAGATGAACACTAGGTCCACTCAAACTGGAACTACGCAGTTACCTCAGAATACTAGGAAAACTAATCAACGTGTGTCTTCTTCTACAGGAGTAAATCCCACTACTAGTGTTAGCGGACCACAGCTTAAGAGCACTAGAATTGAAGATAGAGTCATGCCTAACAATAGTCAAGGGAAGAAGAAGGAAGTAGAAGATCACCGTAGGAATTTTAAGTTTTCTAAGAATAAAACGTCTGTAACTGCTTGTAATGACAGTTTAAATGCTAAGACCTCGAATGTTGAAGTTGTTTGTGTTGAATGTGGAAAATGTGTTCGTACTTTCAATCATGATGCTTGTGCTCTTAATCATAATGGCGTGAATACTAGAACTAGGAAGCCTATTCCTGTGCCCACTAGTACTAGAGAACCCACAAGAACTTTGAACCAATCCACTAATCAACCACTTAAGAAACTAAGTGCGTTAGACTCCACTACTCTGCGTAAACAAAACAGATTAAAGAAGCTATATGAGAACATGATTAGGACATGTACACGGGGGTATTCGAGATTTACACCACCCGGATACAAATGGGTACCTAAGTTAACCACTTTAGTGATTGGGTCTAGGAATATCAGCTTGCCTGTAGACTTTGCATCTAGGCCCACTACTATTTTGGAACCCGTTTCTATCAAGGGCTCCCATTTGTCAAATGCTACATTGTCTTCTAATTCTTCTGCAGCTCGTCGAACTCATCCTATTCATAATGGACTCCGGGTGCACAAAGCACATGACGGGCAATCTCAAGCTTCTCATTAACTTCGTGGAGAAGTTTCTGGGTACGGTACGGTTTGGAAATGATCAATTTGCACCGATACTCGGATATGGAGACTTGGTTCAAGGGAATATCACTATAAAACGGGTTTATTACGTCGAGGGACTGAATCATAATTTATTCTCGGTTGGTCAATTTTGTGATGCGGATTTGGAAGTGGCTTTTCGGAAATCTACTTGCGATGTTAGAGACTACGATGGGAATGACCTTCTTACAGGTTCTCGTGGTTCTGATCTCTACACAGTAACTCTTCAAGACACATCTTCAACAAATCCAATATGCTTAATGGCTAAAGCTTCATCATCTAAAGCATGGTTATGGCATCAACGATTGTCACATCTCAACTTTGACACAATCAACTTGCTTTCTAAGAATGATATTGTGACCGGTCTTCCTAAGTTGAAATTCGTCAAAGACCATCTTTGTTCTTCTTGTGAGTTGGGGAAAACAAAACGGAAGTCTTTCAAATCAAAGACTACCCCAAGCTCAAAAGGACGATTAGAACTTCTACACATGGATTTATGTGGTCCCATGCGTGTAGAGAGTATTAACGGGAAAAAGTATATTCTCGTGATTGTTGATGATTACTCTAGATACACATGGACTTTCTTCTTAAGGTCCAAAGATGAAACACCAGAGGTTCTCAAAAACTTTCTCAAGATGATACAACGAAATCTTCAAGCTCAAGTCTTAACCGTAAGAACGGATAGGGGTACTGAATTTTTGAACAAGAACTTGCAATCTTACTTTCAAGAAGAAGGCATCGAACATCAAACGTCTATTGCTCGAACTCCTGAACAAAACGGCGTTGTCGAAAGACGGAACCGTACTTTGGTTGAGGCTCCTCGAACAATGCTTTCTACTTCAAAATTACCGCTATTCTTCTGGGCTGAAGCAATTGCAACTGCCTGTTATACTCAGAATCGTTCTCTCGTCATCCCTAGACATGAAAAGACACCTTACCACATCATCAATGGCAGGAAACCTACTGTCAAATTCTTTCACGTATTTGGATCTTTATGATACATCCTTAAAGACGGTGAAAATCTCGACAAGATGAAAGAAAAAGATGATGCATGTATTTTTGTGGGGTATGCTACATTGTCGAAAGGATATCGAGTCTATAACAAGAGAACAAAGATTATTGTCGAAACAATTCATGTGAACTTTGACGAATTGCCACACATGGTACTTGATCACAACAGCTCAAGTCACGCTCCTCGATGTCCAACAATGGCACCTACACACAACAGTGTACGTCCCGTGCAAGAATGTCAACAAAGTACTCCTACAGCAGACTCGACGGATACAACACATATGAATGAGTTGGTTGATTTATATGATCCAATGTTTGATGAATATTACTATGGAAACAATCAAGTTGTGTCAAAGCCTTCCGCTGTCAATACTGCTGATGCACCCGCACAAAGTCAACAAGACACAACTGCCTCTACTTCAGCAACCGTTGCTCAAGAGACAATTCCAGTGGATACTCAACAAAATCAAGAAACTGTCATACAACCAACATCACCAACCGTCAATGCTGAAGGAGGAAACAACAATCAAGCAGTCGATGCACAACCTGACGATGAAGAATTTATCAATCCGTTCGGTACACCGGTACTCGAAGTCGGAGAGTCTTCTACTCAACATGTTGATCCGTCCAACATGCATACATTCTACCAACCATATCCATCCACTCACCATTGGACACGTGATCATCCATTGGAGCAAGTCATTGGAAATCCTTCACAACCGGTTCGAACACGCAGACAACTCGAAACCGATGGCGATGTGTGTATGTATGCACTCACCGTGAGTTCAACTGTACCAACAAACATCAAACAAGCCATGACTGATCATGCGTGGATTGAATCAATGCAAGACGAAATTCATCAGTTTGAACGCCTAAATGTTTGGGAACTTGTTGACCGGCCCTATGGAATGTCAATTTTAGATTTCAAATGGATCTGGAAAAACAAACTAGATGAAGAACAAACCATCATCAAAAACAAATCTCGTCTTGTGGTTAAGGGGTATCGTCAACAAGAAGGGATAGATTTCGATGAATCATTCGCTCCAGTTGCTCGTTTGGAAGCAGTCAGGATATTCCTTGCTTATGCTGCACATAAGGGCTTCACGGTTTTTCAGATGGACGTTAAAACTGCTTTTCTCAACGATCATTTGAAGGAAGAAGTGTATGTGAATCAGCCGGAAGGATTCATCGATCCTCATCATCCTGACAAAGTCTATCGTCTCAAAAGGCTGTATATGGACTTAAACAAGCTCCAAGGGCATGGTACGAAGAACTTTCAAACTTCTTGGTGTCCAAAGGATTCTCCAAAGGTTCTATTGATCCTACTCTCTTTACTAATAAATATGGGGATGACATAATGCAGGTGCAAGTTTATGTTGATGACATTATTTTTGGTTCTACGAACCCAAAACTTTCAAAACGATTTGAAAAATTAATGCACAACAGATTTGAAATGTCAATGATGGGTGATACATAGATTTTGTATGGATTCAGATTTTATGTCTCTCGATATCCTCTCGAATTGATCTAGGTCTTAAGTGGAATGATTGTTCTTGGTTACTAAATGAAGGGGTTGGGTTTTCTAGTCTAATAGAAAGTGGAAATGAAAGTTTAAATCAAAGGCAATTACTTTAATTAAGATTAACAAAAACTTGGTTGAAAATTTAAAATTCAAATTAAAATCAAATTAAAATTAAAGTTAACAAGTAAATTGTGAAATATGAGTGAAATATGAGTGAAGAAACAGTAAATCAACAACAGTAGAACAGTAATTATACTCAAAAATAACCGATCCGGAACTTTAAACCTTGATTCGGAACTAACTGATCCGGAAGATACTATTCACTCATCCGGAACTTGCTCATTCGGAACATACTCATCCGGAACTCAATGGCTGATTCAGAACTTTCCGAATGAATGTTCATTCGGAACTTGCTGGATCGGAAGTTGCTGATTCGGAACCTTCAGATTGATTCAGAACTTTCCGAATGAAAAGGTTGATTCGGAACTTCTCCTTGATTCGGAAGTTTGAAACTTCCGAATGAAAGTGACTTGATGCGGAACTTTAATGCTTGGTTCGGAAGTTTCCGAATGAAGGACTCATTCGGAACTTTTTGCTTGATTCGGAAGATCTGGAAACCCAGTTACAGTAACAGTATACGAAGAACACGGGATACAACTTTTTATCAAAATCAAATCAAATACTTAAAAAGGATTTACCAAATTAAACATAAATAATTTAGACACCATAAGCAACAAATCCCACTAATAAAAACACAAATCCAAACAACTTTTGAAGATCAAATCAAGAAAAATAAAACTTAAGAACTTGAAGATAAAGATGAAGATGAACAAGATTAATTGGAAAGATTAAACAAGAACTTGGTATTGAATGATTGATGTTTTGACAAGATGAAACAAAGGTTAAAATTACAAGATTAAAGAACTAAAGATAAAAATCACCACTCACCCTAGTGGTGGTGGTGTTATACGAACCAGGAGAAGGAGTGGGGAGGAAGAAAGAAAAACTAAAACTCTCTAAAATGTGTGTGGGATGGCCTATTTATAGGTGTTTCCTTTGGTTGGTGAGTGGGCTTTCTCCCGTTCTTCGTGTCTTTTCGTCTTTTCAGAAAAGTTTCCGTTTTCGATTCTGATTCGGGATTTGTTGTCGATTAAATTCAACTCGTCTTTTAATTTCTTCGTTTAATGGACTTGAGTTTCTTCGACTTATATAAATCTTCCATCTTTGGTCCTTTTCTTCGATAAATCTTCGAATAGGCCCAGCGACTTCAAATCTTTTGCATCTCTTGGACAATAGACTTTATCTTGAGTCTTTTTCTTCAGTAAAACCCGTGCAATCCCATGTTTTCTTCAATATTTATCCGGTTGGCTCTGAAAACACAATAAACACAAAAACCACGCATAATTCCAAACAAATGATATTAAATACGTGTTTTGGTCTCGTTTTAGCCCGAATTAAGTGGTAAAAGGATGGGTGTTTACACACCTATCAAATCCCCTACACTTAACCATTGCCATGCCCTCATGCAATGCTTAGTGATAAAGCAATTTTACACTTTTCTCATAATTAATTAACCTTGGCCTTATTTAAATTCTACTAAAAATTAAAGAAATGAAACTTCAAAGATAACAAAGGGATAGAAAACCATTTTCTCTTTTGAAAATAGCTACATGGAAATAACTTGCAAAGAAACCGATGACTTACATTAGGGCTTTGGTGCTGCGAAGATTTATCACCCTCAAGTTTCACGTTCCCCAAACTAAGCTTAAAAACGAGATCATTGTTATTATAAGTTGGCAATTCAAACACTTACACACATGGCTTAATTAAATGCTTAAACTCCCTTATTCCTAGGTGTATCTCTTATATTTTATTTTTGTCTTAGAATGATCATGAAGATGCATTTTTGGACTTATTTTGATAGTTTATTAGGGCTGAAAGCAAAGTAGGACGATTTGATCAATAGTTAGCTAAAGGACAAAATCTCTTAAAACTGCTTCTCGGGATATCAAAAAGTTCATATCTTGGCATAACTTGGTTCGCGATTTGAGACCTTTCTCGGGCCGATATTTGGCATGTACTTCATACTTCATATCTTCGAGAGACGTTCTTGAGATAATGGTCTTCTCATCATAATAGAGTTTCTTCACTTGGAGACTTTTGAGGGGTACTCCAACTTTGTTGACCACGACTTCATGATTATTTCTTCAATCTCTAATTGGGATTTTGAGATACAACGATCCGCCTCCTTTTCGGACTTGGATCTATTTATCCTCATACCTTGTTAGGGTCTTTTCGGATAGACTTCTCCATGATCTTTATGGGAGTTGATTGCTTTTCGTCGTGAGTCTTGATCCTTCATATTGACTTTAGGAATAATGCTTTTCACATCACTTTGGATCTTCAGCAATAAAATTGAATCCTCATGCCTTGTTAGGGCCTTTTCGGACTCGCCAATCTTCGCGCCCCGCTTCATAAGTTATGCCTTGGCTATGAACTCTTATCATTACCGAGCAACTTTTAAACGATCTTGGGCTAGAAGCTAAGTAACTTTTCAAATCGTAAGACCTTACTTATTGCAGATAAATTATTAACAAGTGATGGGAGAATAGGCAAATAATTACACCAAGTGAGCTTGCGCAAGAATACCGACTTATAATTGACTCTATCATTTCTCGTCCTCCACAGTTTAAAATCTCAAGTAATGAGACTCGTGGACACTTAGCCTAATAAACCAATTAAGGTCTACATGGTTAAGGATACTAGCTAGAATAAACTTGGATAAGTCTATTCGGGTTGAGTCAAAATAAACGCAACGGGCCTAATATGTCAAAAACTTCTAAACTAGCTACACCACTTTATTAATATTTTTGACTTTATTGCGGGATATATACATATGAAAGCAACGATAAAAATTTAAAAATTACGACTAAATGGCCAAAGTTAATAAAAAATTTGAAAAATGCTGAAAAATAGGATTTTCCGGTTAATTGAAGGCATTTTCATGGAAAAGTCCACTTAAAACTTCGATAGAAGTCCCCCCTACACTTAAGATAAACATTGTCCTCAATGTTTAAGCATGTGGGAAAAGGTTCCCCTACACTTATGACATTGTGCACGTTGGTTAACTCAAGTTAAGGAAGAGACGACTAAAGTGATCAATTTCAAATGTGAGTATGAAGAAAATTGAATCACGATAGTTGAGAGATAGAACCGGATTTCGGATAAACACGGGAGCACGGTTCTTCAAAGATTCCAAGAGTGCACATATCCCTGTAATCACATCACCACACAAAGGCAAACACATATAGAAGTCCCCCCTACACTTAGGGGATTAAAACATACAAGGATAGATACTCGGGCTGCCTCCCGAGGAGCGCTTGTTTTTGATAACCGAGTCACGAGCCTGACTCGACCCAAAATTAGTTCATGGGGAACGTGGTGAGGGATGGAATCACCTCCTTAGAGGTGTCCTCACCAAAGTACAACTTCACTCGTTGGCCATTTACCTTAAAATTTGGTCCATTAGGTTGAGCGAGCTCGAGAGTACCATATGGAAAAATTTGGGCAATGGTGAATGGGCCGGACCAACGAGATTTGAGCTTTCCCGAAAAGATTTTCAACCGAGAGTTAAAAAGTAAGACTTTGTCTCCAACATGGAACTCTCGGTTTTTGATCTTAGAGTCGTGAATGAGCTTAGTTCTTTCCTTATAGATCAAAGAATTTTCATAAGCCTCATTCCGAAGTTCATTCAGCTCATTGAGTTGGATCTTGCGTAGGTCACCGGCTTTGTTTATATCAAAATTAGCCCACTTCAAGGCCCAATAAGCCTTGTGCTCCAACTCAATGGGGAGGTGGCACGCTTTCCCGTACACAAGACGATAAGGCGTACAGCCGATCGGGGTCTTGTAAGCAGTACGGAAAGCCCACAAAGCATCATCCAATTTATCAGCCCATGAGGCACGATGCTCTCCCACGGTTCTTTCAAGAATTCGCTTAAGACCTCGGTTGGATATTTCGGCCTGGCCATTAGTTTGTGGGTGGTAGGCTGTGGAAAGACGATGATTTACACCGTACTTAGCCATGACTCGAGCAAATTGGTCATTGCAGAAATGAGTCCCACGATCACTAATAATGGCGCGAGGCACACCGAAGCGAGCGAATAGAGCTTTCAAAAAGTTACAAACCACCCTTGCGTCATTAGTAGGCAAAGCTTTGGCTTCAACCCACTTTGAAACGTAGTCAACGGCTACAAGGATGTATTTGTTTCCTTTAGACGAAGGGAATGGCCCCATAAAGTCGATACCCCACACATCAAAAATTTCACACTCTTGAATGAAATTCTGAGGCATCTCGTCTTTATGTGTGATTTTGCCTTGCTTTTGGCAAACATCACATCGCTTGACCATATCGTGAGCGTCACGGTATATGGAGGGCCAATAAAATCCCGAATCAAACACTTTCTTTGCGGTGTAGTTGGGACCAAAGTGACCACCGGTGGGTCCTTTGTGGCAAGCATCAAGGATGTCCGACGCTGCCGGTCCATCAACACATCGGCGAATTATCAGATCAGCACATTGTTTGAATAGGTAAGGGTCGTCCCAAAAGTAAGTCTTGATGTCGGTAAAGAACTTCTTCTTTTGCTGGGACGTCAACCCTTCCTTGAGAATTCCACCCGCCAAGTAGTTTGCAAAGTCCGCAAACCACGGGGTTTCATTCGGCTTCGAGTTTATAGACATTAAGGTCTCCAAGGGAAAAGAATCATTGATTTCTTTGGTCGGATGATCCCCTTGGTATGGATCCTCAAGTCTACTAAGATGGTCCGCGGCTAGGTTTTCTGCTCCTTTTTTATCGCGGATGTCGATTTTAAATTCCTGGAGCAGCAAAACCCAGCGAAGAAGTCTTGGTTTGGAATCTTGCTTTGTCAACAAGTATAGACAACGGCTAAAAGCTCTTTTTCGGTTGTCGTATAATGCAATTGTGCCCCAGTCATTGTCTTGCTAGCGTAATGGATCGGTTGGAAGTGTTTGTTCACTCTTTGTCCAAGAACCGCTCCAATAGCAAAATCACTAGCATCGCACATCAACTCAAAAGGAAGCTCCCAATTAGGGGTAACCAAGACGGGTGCCTTAGTTAGCTTATCCTTAAGTGAGTTGAAGGCTTCAAGACACTCTTTGGAAAAGATAAAAGGAGTATCTTTTTCCAAGAGGTGGGTCATCGGGCGAGCGATTTGAGAAAAGTCTTTGATAAATCGGCGGTAGAAGCCCGCATGACCCAAGAAACTTCTCACACCCTTCACAGTGGAAGGTGGAGGCAACTTTGCTATAACATCAACTTTAGCACGGTCTACTTCAAGACCGGCTTTCGAAATCTTATGTCCAAGCACGACGCCTTCTTTTACCATAAAATGGCATTTTTCCCAATTTAGAACAAGGCGAGTGTCTTCGCACCGCTTTAGCATACGTTCTAAATTGGCAAGGCAAGCAGAGAAGGAATCCCCGAAGACCGAGAAATCATCCATGAAGACTTCCATGGTTTGTTCAACCATGTCATGGAAGATAGCTAACATACACCTTTGGAAAGTCCCGGGCGCATTACATAAGCCAAAAGGCATTCTTTTGTAAGCGAAAGTGCCGTAGGGACAAGTGAATGTAGTCTTCTCTTGATCTTGGGGATCGATGGGTATTTGAAAATAGCCCGAGAAACCATCAAGAAAGCAGTAATATTCATTACCAGCTAATCGTTCAAGCATTTGGTCCATGAAAGGTAGAGGGAAATGATCCTTTCTCGTGGCATCATTGAGTTTGCGGTAGTCTATACAAACTCTCCACCCAGTAACGAGACGAGTGGGAATCAACTCGTTGTGTTCATTGGGAACAACGGTTATTCCGCCCTTCTTGGGCACACAATGGATTGGACTAACCCACGGTGAATCCGAAATAGGGTAAATCATACCCGCATCAAGAAGTTTGATAACCTCTGTTTTGATGACTTCATGTATTTTTGGATTCACCCTTCGTTGGCTTTGAATAGTGGGCTTATAGTCGTCCTCCATGAGAATTTTGTGCGTGCAGAAGTGAGGATCAATTCCACGAATATCCGAGATTTTCCACGCAATAGCCTTCTTGTGAGCTTTCAACATAGCAACGAGGCGAGTCTTCTCTTCATCTTTCAAATCTTTTGCAATAATGACGGGCGACTTCTTGTTGTCGTCAAGGAACACGTACTCGAGATGAGGCGGCAATTCCTTAAGTTCCAAATCCGGAGGATTTTCGACGGGAGGCGTTTTCAAAGTCGTGGCATCGATAGCAATAACCGTGGGAGATGGAGGCGAAGGATTGTCTTCGGTGAGCAGATTGTCAAAGAAACTCATATCTTCATCCCCCTCGGTGGGAGAATCATTAGTAGCTAAATTCGCATCTCCTATGGTAGCTTCAAGATTGTTCCAGAATAAATCACTATCTCCAAATAGAGACAACGATGAATCAATAGAGGACACGGTCTCAACATTGGGAAGAGAGGTAGGAATACTTTTGCAAGCATCATTAAAGTGTTCTTCACAAGCCTCATCAAGAACGTCAATACAATTAACGCTCTCATATGAATAAGGCTGTTTAGACAACTTTCCCATGTTGAAGACTACTTTGTCGTCACCCACTCTCATGATAAGCTCTCCGGCTTCAACATCAATAAGAGTGCGACCGGTCCTCAAGAATGGACGACCAACAATAAGTGGCACACGGGGGTCCATCTCGTAGTCGACGACAACAAAATCAGCAGGGAAGGTGAATTTGTCGACTCCTACAATAACATCTTCGGCTATCCCCACTGGATAAGCAACCGTACGGTTGGCCAATTCCAAAGTCATTTTAGTGGGGACAAGATCTGGGAGAGATAATTGCTTCCAAACACTTAGAGGCATGAGATTTATACTGGCACCTAGATCGGCTAGGGCCATGCAATTCTCTACTCCCGGGAAATTGCAAGGGATAAGAAAACGACCCGGATCACCAAGCTTGGTTGGCAATTTCCTTAAGAGCACTGCAGAGCAGTTCTCATTAAGTTGGGTGTTGGCAATGTCGAGGAGCTTTTCCTTGTCGCTCAGAAGGTCTTTAAACATTTTGGCGTATTTGGGCATGTGAGCGAGAGCCTCAGCGAAGGAGATATTAAAATTCAGTTTTTTAAACATTTTAAGAAAGTTAGAAACCTGAATATCATCCTTGCTCTTTTGCTTCTCTTTCCTCAACCTAGAAGGATAAGGTATATTGGAAGAAGAGGAAGGCTTTGGGATTATAGGATCACTCACAACCACGGGTGGAGGAGGGGTAGAAAGAAGAGGTGGAGAAATTGGGGAAGGAGAAGGATGAGGAATGGGAGCAGGTGACTCGTTCTCCTTAGTCACAACCACCGGTGGAGGTATAGGAAGCTCGGGTTCCTTGGTACCTTTACCACTTCTAGTAGTGATTGCTTTCATCTCCCCTCTTGGGTTCGCAACGGTGTTACTCGGAAGAGTACCCGAAGAAGAGGGTTGACTACTTTGGAAAAAACTAGCCATCATGTTCCTCAGATCATTAGTCTGGCTATCCAACGTGTTTCTCATATCAGCTCTCAAATCATTTCCTTGCTTGACCAAATCTGCCTTCAAATTGCGCACTTCCTCTTGGAGATTTCCCACTATCACATCATTGGTCCTCATATAGGTGGCGACCTCTTGGTGTAGTGCAGTGTTGGTTTGGTTGGAAGGAGCATTGTATGCAGGTGGTTGGTAAGCAGGTTGTTGGTATACTTGATTGTTACGTTGAGGCGGTTGTTGCTGCTTGTGAGGTGGGACGTATGGTTGTCGAGGTTGTTGTTGTTGAGTAGGGCGGTTAAGGTTTTGTTGTTGGTTTGGGTTGGTTGGAGGAAAGCCAGGTGGTGAAAGATAGTTGTTGCTGCGGTAGCTAAGCAAGTTACGGTCACCTTGAGGTCTAGCTTGATAAGCAGGTTGTTGGTAGGTGCCATATGCCGCATTCACATTCTCAGTAGGGTAATCTTGGGTGGCGGTACAAGTTGTGTAGGAGTGGGGACCACCGCATATCTCACAAGGTTGGCTGACAGCGTTGACTTGTGCGTTCTTAGCGTTGTTGCTGTTGTTGTTGCTGACGGTGTGGGTGACAAGCGATTCAAGAAGCGTGGTGATTTTGTCTAATCGCTTGTCGCTGTCATTAGTGCTAGCACTAGCAACATTGGTCCTAACGCTCTTGGTTTGCACACGCGATTTGTTCTCAATGATGTCCCAAGCAGCATTGGAAGTCTTAGCCAATAAATTACCCCCTGAGGCACTATTCAGTGAATCTTGGTCACTCATGCTTAAACCATTGTAAAAAGTATTTATTTGATGAACTTTGGTAAAACCATGTTGTGGGCATTTTCTTAAAAGATATTTAAAACGATCCCAAGATTCACTGAATGACTCATCGTACTTTTGTTCAAAGTTTATAATCTCATTCCGCAAAGCGGTAGTACGAGAGGGTGGAAAAAAGTAGTTGATAAACTTTGATTCCAAATCCGTCCACGAGAGAATACTCTGTGGCGGTTCCTTAGCAAGCCAATGTCGGGCTTGTCCCTCTAAAGAAAAGGGAAAAAGTTGTAACCTTATCACTTCTTGTGAAACTCCATTGAACTTGACCGTGTTAGTGAGTTGTAGATATCTCTTGATGTGGTCGTGTGGATCATCAATGGTGCGTCCCAAGAACGGTTGAGCTGAGACCATCTGGATAAAGCCTGACTTGAGCTCGAAATTGTTGGCGGCAATTGGTGGTATAACAATTGGATCCGTGTTGCCATCAACATGAGCTTGCAGCAATTCAATCATTGGGCGATTATCCGGTTGGTGCTCATTGTTGTTGTTATTCATGTTGTTGAAAGGTGGGTTGTTGTTGTTATTATTGTTGTTCGGAGGTGGTATGTTATTGTTGTTTTGTACACCAGCCATGTCTAAGTTATCGAGAGGCTCGGGCTCTTGATAAGACGTGGATCGAGTGCGCATACACCTGCAAAAGAACGAACAAAGAAAAACAAAGCAAAAATATTTTTGGTTTTTATTGTTTTTTAATTTTTTAGGATTTTTGAAAATTTTATATTTTTTTAGTTGTTTTTTGAAGATTTTCTTGAAAAAGTAACGTTCACGGGGAACGGATCCCAAAATCCAATTTCTCACAAAAAACTTTTGATCTTAACGAGAAGAGCCGGCAGCGGCGCCATTTGATACATAGATTTTGTATGGATTCAGATTTTATGTCTCTCGATATCCTCTCGAATTGATCTAGGTCTTAAGTGGAATGATTGTTCTTGGTTACTAAATGAAGGGGTTGGGTTTTCTAGTCTAATAGAAAGTGGAAATGAAAGTTTAAATCAAAGGTAATTACTTTAATTAAGATTAACAAAAACTTGGTTGAAAATTTAAAATTCAAATTAAAATCAAATTAAAATTAAAGTTAACAAGTAAATTGTGAAATATGAGTGAAATATGAGTGAAGAAACAGTAAATCAACAACAGTAGAACAGTAATTATACTCAAAAATAACTGATCCGGAACTTTAAACCTTGATTCGGAACTAACTGATCCGGAAGATACTATTCACTCATCCGGAACTTGCTCATTCGGAACATACTCATCCGGAACTCAATGGCTGATTCGGAACTTTCCGAATGAATGTTCATTCGGAACTTGCTGGATCGGAAGTTGCTGATTCGGAACCTTCAGATTGATTCGGAACTTTCCGAATGAAAAGGTTGATTCGGAACTTCTCCTTGATTCGGAAGTTTGAAACTTCCGAATGAAAGTGACTTGATGCGGAACTTTAATGCTTGGTTCGGAAGTTTCCGAATGAAGGACTCATTCGGAACTTTTTGCTTGATTCGGAAGATCTGGAAACCCAGTTACAGTAACAGTATACGAAGAACACGGGATACAACTTTTTATCAAAATCAAATCAAATACTTAAAAAGGATTTACCAAATTAAACACAAATAATTTAGACACCATAAGCAACAAATCCCACTAATAAAAACACAAATCCAAACAACTTTTGAAGATCAAATCAAGAAAAATAAAACTTAAGAACTTGAAGATAAAGATGAAGATGAACAAGATTAATTGGAAAGATTAAACAAGAACTTGGTATTGAATGATTGATGTTTTGACAAGATGAAACAAAGGTTAAAATTACAAGATTAAAGAACTAAAGATAAAAATCACCACTCACCCTAGTGGTGGTGGTGTTATACGAACCAGGAGAAGGAGTGGGGAGGAAGAAAGAAAAACTAAAACTCTCTAAAATGTGTGTGGGATGGCCTATTTATAGGTGTTTCCTTTGGTTGGTGAGTGGGCTTTCTCCCGTTCTTCGTGTCTTTTCGTCTTTTCAGAAAAGTTTCCGTTTTCGATTCTGATTCGGGATTTGTTGTCGATTAAATTCAACTCGTCTTTTAATTTCTTCGTTTAATGGACTTGAGTTTCTTCGACTTATATAAATCTTCCATCTTTGGTCCTTTTCTTCGATAAATCTTCGAATAGGCCCAGCGACTTCAAATCTTTTGCATCTCTTGGACAATAGACTTTATCTTGAGTCTTTTTCTTCAGTAAAACCCGTGCAATCCCATGTTTTCTTCAATATTTATCCGGTTGGCTCTGAAAACACAATAAACACAAAAACCACGCATAATTCCAAACAAATGATATTAAATACGTGTTTTGGTCTCGTTTTAGCCCGAATTAAGTGGTAAAAGGATGGGTGTTTACACACCTATCAATGGGGGAGCTAAAATTCTTTTTAGGCCTCCAGATTCATCAATCCCCACGTGGTATCTTCATTAACCAAGGTAAGTATGCTCAAGAGATACTTAAAAAGCATGGTATGACCTCATGTGCTCGCGTTGGTACACCATTGTCGACCACATCCCTAGACGCTGACTTGTACTCATATCCCGTAGATCAAACGCGATATCGCAGTATGATCGGGTCACTTATGTACCTTACAGCCAGCAGGCCTGATATTCATCATGCCACATGCTATTGTGCACGATATCAAGCCAGACCTACTCAAAAGCACCTCAAAGAGGTTAAACGGATCTTTCGGTACCTTAAGAATACCATTCACATGGGACTCTGGTATCCGAGGGAAACCGGTTTTCATCTAACGGCTTTTTCAGATTCTGATCATGCAGGTTGTCTTGATAGTCGTAAAAGCACTTCTGGTAGCATACAATTTCTAGGGGAAGACAAGCTTGTCAGCTGGTCGTCAAAAAAGCAGGATTGCACCTCGCTCTCATCAGCTGAAGCAGAATGTGTGGCTCTATCCGCGTGTTGTGCTCAAGTCCTCTGGATGAGAACTCAACTCACGGATTATGGCTTCCACTTTGATAAAATACCTATGTATTGTGACTCAAAGTCAGCCATAGCCATATCTTGCAATCCGGTTCAGCACTCACGCACCAAGCACATCGATGTCAGATATCACTTCATCAAGGAATAAGTGGAACGTGGCATCGTGGAATTATACTTTGTCAGAACTGAGTACCAGCTGGCAGACTTGTTTACAAAAGCTCTATCGAAAGATAGGTTTGCGTATCTCGTTGGCCGTCTTGGTATGAAGTATATGACTCCAGAAGACTTGGAGGTTTTGGCAAATGAAGCTGCTTGATATTCTCTCACAATGACTTCTAAGCGCATCACAGCTTAGGACTCGAACCTTAACTAAGGAAAGTTTATCTCGGACGATAACTTATCCTTCTTAACGAGAAATTCATATTTCTCGGTCATGAGCTTCTCATAAAAACATTCAAAGTTTTTAAGTTCATGAAAAACGATTTCTAAGTAAATGTCAACATAGAACTCGAACTTCAACTTAAGGAAAGTTTATCACGGATGATAACTTATCCTTCACAACGGGAAATTTATTTTTCTCGGTCATGAGCTAGTCACAAAACAATCAAAGTTTTGAGCTCATGAAAAACGGACCCGAACGGGGAGTGTACGTTTCAGTGCGCTTTCCTTAAGCAATAGAAGAGAAGTCTTCTATCCTGATTATTTTAAAACCGTTGAACACAATTTTTCAAGAATTTCTCAAAAGGTTTTTCTAAATCTTTCAAAATTGTGTGTTCAACACTCCCTCCCTCATAATAGGTTTTTATATCTAAAAATGTCATATGTTATTTTGATCAATTTTTGAGGGGGAGCGTTTTAAAATCAAGCCTTTTAATGTTGTTGGGCACATCTCTAAAATTGTCATATTTTATGTATCCAACACATTCCGAAAATGATATGAAATTGTCAAATGTAATATATTATATCGGAAAAGGCATCTCAACTCCGTACCTCAACATATTTTGTGGTGTCGTTTTTCTAAAATTTTGTCAAATTTTGTCTCAAGACACACATATATTGTTGAGGGGGAGCGTCCCGACTAAAAATGTTCCATGCTTCATACGTGCACACATGTTTCTCTCCCAATCGATTTTCAGAAATTGTC
This sequence comes from Glebionis coronaria, assembly GCA_025667525.1. Taxonomy (NCBI): domain Eukaryota; kingdom Viridiplantae; phylum Streptophyta; class Magnoliopsida; order Asterales; family Asteraceae; genus Glebionis; species Glebionis coronaria. Next base: position 866,428 of record JANFOE010000257.1, on the reverse strand, counting down.
ATATTTTAATCAATTAGTATCTCTAATATGATGTTTTTATATTAGAGATAGGGGGAGAAAATGTGATTAAAATGTAATATATCACAACATGTGATCTTAAAGACTCAAGTGCATCTCTTTCCTTCACATGCCAAACTATTTCGTATATCGATGCATGTGTGTAGGGGGAGCTTTTCGAAAAGATAAAGCTTTCAAAGTGTTAAAAGTTTTGTTTTTTATCAAGCACTTTGAATGGTTTTCAATGGTTTTATGGTTACGATCTTTACCCAAAACAACCTACTATCCACGACGGAACGATGGAGTCAAAAGGTGGTTTAGGATAGGAAACTAAGTCCTATGATCCAACCAGAACCGGAGGGATCTACCCAAGGACACTCCATAGCTAGAAATAGTTGTCCTTAGGAAAGATGGAGTGAAATGAAGCTGAATGCGGACCAATTACTTAAGTTAGCACTAGAACAATCACAACAAGGTGCTAATGATGACGTATTGGTAAGCATTGAAGGAGTTGAATATTCTGTGCAACTTAGGTAGAAACCGGGTTAACACATCTTTTGAAGACAAGTGTCATGGACCCAGTGATACGATGCACAACCCTTCCCCAGCCATTCGAGTTTCTCTCAAAAGAAACTTGTCTCATTGTCACGGAGATCAACACGTAGCTATTGACTTTCTCACTCCGAGTCAGTTAATATTGAAAAGTTGGCAGTCTGCTCCAGCCTCCGATTACCAAAAATGCACTTATTGAGTCTAGAGCCAAAGGAGATCAATTTATCATCTCATTAGGACACAATCGAGTCCTACGCATTATCCTTGTGATATTGCCAGAACATCTGAGTGATACGATTCACAATGAAGATGGAAATCCTGCTTGAGCCAGCATCAAACAAGCTCATGGTAGGTAACCTGTGCGATTCTACACGAATCAAACTTGTGAGAACTGGAAAGCAACTAAGTTTAGATTCTTAATTGATTCAAACTTGATTCCAGGTTTCTTCGCAAAATCCATGTGATCTTGCCAGAACATTCAGAGTGACACTCATTAGTGTTCACAGTGACGAATGGAAATCCTTCCAGTGTCAACATCAAACAGCACTGCGGTAGGTAACTCGCAAGATTCTCTATGAATCAAGCTTGTGACAAACTAGAAAGCAACAATGGTGTGATTCTTTTAGAATCAAACTTGTTCCAGGAAATCTGAATTGACGACTCCAATCAGACGGATAATTTATCCTTATGATTCACTCTTTACGTTCGCAGTCTGCTTTGAGACGGTCGAGTAAAGAGAACTAGCTACTACCGCCAGGAAACCCTGTCAAGGAGGTTCTTAATCGAATCTACCTGAGCACAGGTACGATATTTAATACCGTTTAACGGTCTTCACCGACCGGAGGTAAAACGCTACCGAGTTAGGGTGAAATGTTCAAAGCCATTTCATCTATGTCTATATATGTTGCTGCATATCAAGAAGGTGGCGTAGCTGTGCAACCGATGTCGATTCAGAAGTCACAAGAGCACAAGATGGCGATAATCAAGATACCTAAGAATGTAAGAATGTAATAGGTCATCTTAGTCACAAGGAGTACAGATGAAGATCTCAAGCACTCAAAGTCAAATGACAAAGGCTCAAGATAAAGATCACGAAAGCATGAAGGAACAAAGCTGTTACAAACAAGATCAAGACCAAGATACAAGACCAAAGTAGGAAGATCTCCTCTACAAGAATGTATTCACTCAACCATCTTATGCTTTTTAAGCATTTTAAGATGACCGATACATTGGGGGAGATTGTTAGCCCTATATTTTATATAGTCGAACAAGAATGTAATAGGTCATCTCAGTCGTTAAATGGTCTTGTATTGTAATAGGTTAGTCGGGAAAACCGGGCTTGGACTTTAAGCTAATATTGTATAAGTTAGGGGCGTAAGCCCAAAACAAAGCCAAGCCCGGCCCAAGATGAAGCCCACAAAGGCCTTAGAGCCGTGGGGTATATAACCCTCTTTCACATGTGAAAGAGGGTGTTGGTTCATTTTACTTTCTCTCTCTAGTAAACATAAACCTTCCAAATTCTCTCTTGTTTCTCTCTCTACTTTTCTTCTCTTTCTCTCTCTAAATATCTCTTCTAAATCTTGTGTTATGGATTGAATGGGAACAACATTAGTATCCGAGGCCATAGGGGTCTTCATTGGTCTATAGTCTTCTAATCAAATTTCTTTAGCATTTCTTAAACATACTTGGATTGATTAAAGAAAATACCATCGTTCATTTTTTAATTTGGAGTCCTAAAAAGAAGTTAAGTTCTCCCATCATACTCATTTCAAACTCATCATGCATGATTTTAGCAAAGTCATCACACAATGATTGACAAGTTGAACCAAATATAATGTCATCAACATATATTTGTACGATAATTAGGTGAGAACCTTTCTTCTTTGTAAAGAACGTATTGTCTACCATACCTATGGTATACTCATGTTTTACAAGAAACGCTTTAAGTCTATCATACCAAGCTTTGGTTGCTTGTTTGAGACCGTAAAGAGATTTCTTAAGCTTGTAAACATGATCCGGTTTCTCAAAATCAATGAAGCCGAGAGGTTGAGCCACATATACCTCCTCACTGATCAAACCGTTAAGAAACACACTCTTTACATCCATTTGTTGAAGCTTAAAGTCTAAGGTACAAGCGTAGGCTAAAAGGATTCTAATGGATTCTTATCTTGCTACGGGTGCGTATGTATCGTCATAATCAATACCTTCTTGTTGATTATAGCCTTGAGCTACAAGTCTACCCTTGTTACGAGAAAGAACACCATTCTCGTCTAACTTATTCCTATATACCCATTTGGTTCCTATGATGGTCGAACTTCTAGGTGGAGGAACAAGTTCCCAAACGTCATTAGCAATGAATAGATTCAATTCTTCTTGCATGGTGGTGACCCAACTCTTGTCCATCAATGCTTCTTTAACATTCTTTGGTTCAATCAAGGAGACGAAACAAAAGAAGTTACTTTGATTTTGGACTTGAGATCTTAGGGTCCTTTGATTTAATTCGCAAATGACGTTGTCGAGAGCATGATCATTTGACTCCTTAATGTTTACTCCCTTTTAAACATTAAGGTCTTCAATTCCTATGTTTCTAACATCTTTGCCTTTGACTATGTCTATTTCGTCCAAGTCATCATCTACCAAAGGTGATGTCTTAGATGAAAGAGGGGTTTCATTGAATGTCACGTTAAGTGATTCTTCAATTACACCCGAGGTTCTATTGAGGATTTTGTAGGTTTTGCTAGTTTAGGAATAACCTAAAAAGATAACTTTGTACGACTTTGGGTCGAACTTGGTAAGATAATCTTTGGTGTTGAGAATGAAGCACTTGCTTCCAAACACCCTAAAGTAATTCAATAAGGGCTTTTTACCTTTAAGAATCTCATAGGGGGTCTATCCTAGGAAAGGTCGAATAAGAATTCGGTTGAGAATATAGGTCGATGTGTCCACGACATTGCACCAAAAATTTTGAGGCAAAGATTGCTCTTTTAACATCGTACTAATCATCTCTTGGAGGGTCCTATTCTTCCTTTCAACTACCCCATTTGATTGAGGAGCCGAGAAGTTACGGGTAATACCATGAGCTTCACAAAAGGCACCGAATTGCACTTCATTATCAAATTCCCTATCCTCATCTGTCCTAATAGAGACAATTGAACATCCTAGTTGATTTTGGATTCTTCGAGCAAAGATTTTGAAGTGATTGGAATCCTCATTCTTAGATGCCAAAAATCTAGTCCAAGTGAATCTAGAATAGTCGTCAACTATGACTAGGGTATAAAGGTTACCTCCATAACTCCGTATGGCGGAAGGTCCAAATAGATCCATATGTAGGAGCTCTAAGCACCGAGAGGTTGAAACCAAATTCTTGGCTTTGTGACTTGAGTGAACTTTCTTCCCAACATTACAAGCATCACAAAAGTGACTATCAAACTTCATCTTAGGGAGATGTCTTACCAACTCCTTAGAAACTAAAGATTGAATTAAACGCATATTAGCGTGACCTAATCTCCTATGCCAAAGAGTAGAACTATCATATAAAGTAGCTGGACATAAGTTGTCCATTGACTTTCTATTAACCATCATGACATAAAGCCCATGCTTTCTAACACCTTTTCCAATGACCTTTCCATCTTTTATGATTTCACTGTCATATTCCGAAAAGATGACCTTACACTTATTGTCACAAATTTGACCTATACTTAGAAGGATAAAACCAAAGTTATCTACGTACTATACGTTTTCTATGGTCATAGAGTCAAGAGAACCTGTGCGTTTGGGAATGATATTACCACGTCTATTACATGCAAATGTAACGTTACCTCCATCATATGCTTTGTAGTGCGAGACAAACTTCGATTACCCATCATGTGTTTAGAACATCCATTATCCTTAATCCACTCGTCGGGCTCTAAATCGATTCCCAAGCGTATCTAGGTAACAACACACAAGATCAAACATTTGGTCCCCAATATCTCATGGGTCCAAAGTTGTTAGTTCCAAACATCCCTTGCATTTGGTTGTGATGCATGAATGGAGGAGACATTCTCTATGGGGAAAAGTATTGTTGTTGAAAATTATTCCAATTCATATGGCCATTTTGTTGTCCATTGTTCTCCTAGGTGTCTTTGATCTTGATCTATAATTATTGTTATTTCTTCTAGGTGTTGGAGTTTTACTTCTAGGTCGTGACTTAGCTTGATCGTTCCTTTTTGTTGTAGGTGTTCTACTTCTAGGTTTTGATTCATTTTATACTCTTGGAGGAGTAGATGTTTGTCTAGATAAGTTTCTAGTTCCCAATAGAGGTTTACTCAAGGGATTGTAGAATTTATCTAGAGTAGGCTTTTCATTAATAGGTACTCTGACCTTGTTAATAAGAATATATTTTGGCCCTTCACCTAAAATAGAATTTTCAGAAAGTTCAGGATTTTCACAAAAACCATTCTTTGTCCGTGGTTCGTTATCAGTACCCGCAGTTCCATAGCAATAGGGAACTGCGCCATATACTAGCGTACCACGTACAATGGTTCATTTTTATAAAAACCTGACTTGTTTCGGTTCACTAGTAGATGCTTCATTAGTGTTATGACCCAACCCAAGTCTTTTCTTAGAATGAATTTGTTTGTTTAACGTATCATCAAGAGCACTAGTACCTTTCTAACTTTTCCAATTTAATGGAGGTACTCTTGAGATCGTCATTCTCTTGTCTAAGGTTTTCACATTTTAGATAACCTAAACCAACTTCTTTGTTTTTCTCAATCTTGGATAATTTCTATCTTAGCTCAGTAATCTAATTTTCAAGCTTGTTCTAGTCGATTTTAGCACTTTGTTCTTTTCAATGAATTTAAGGCTAAGTTTGTGTAAGTTATTGTATTGGCCTTCTAATTCTATATCATCTTGAGAAGAACTATTATTGCTATAATAATCGGTTTCGGAATGTACCTCTTTAGAAGTGTGAGCCATGAGACATTTCTCATCTTTGGGTTTGTCATTAACATCTTCACCGCTATCGCTCCATGAACCTCTAACGAACGCCGTGTGGTTCTGGTCGCGTGAAGGCTTAGGAAAAGCACCAATGAAATGATTCGGATCACCACATCTAAAGCATTTCCTATTGTCGACGTACAGTCAGAATAGGGCGCGACCCGACAGGCCCGCGACCCGACAGGCCCGTGACTTAACAGGCCCGTGGCCCATACACCTTACTTAGCCTTCAAGAAACCCTAGTCCTATAAATACAAGGGTAGGGGTCTCATTCTACATTAGGTTATCTCTCTTAACCACCACTTTTACTATATATCGCACCGATACTAACTTGACCGTCAGAGGTAGACCCCGGGGCTCCGGCCTCGGGTCCATGTCTAACTGGTTTTCTATTGTTTGCAGCATTACCCAGCACTCGGGAAAACGACGACCGATCCAGGAGAGTCGTCGAACCGGTCCAGCCAAACTATGCTCCAACAAGTTGGCGCCATCCGTAGGACCACAACTAAACCATGTTTTGTGATCTCATATTCCCGAAAAGCAAAAATCAGTTTCGAAATTCGGTAAGTCTAATACCTTCGTACTTTTTGTTTTTCTCCTCTCATTCTGCCATGTGCTTGATTATGCATTGGTAGTATACGTTGCCCATCGTGATCTTAAAGTGAATATAAATATTACAAGTATAAGTTATTATCTTCTTTATTTGCTTATAGACGATATTAGTGATAAAAACTATTACTGTTATGTCACACATTGACAGCGGAAAGATAACGTGATCTATTTGTTCTTTTCGAAAAAATAATACATTCATTCTTAAATGCATAGTGTATAGTTTATGATATGTGACAAGTTTGTCGTTCATGCTTTAATCAGTGTATGCATGAGTTTTGATTGTTAGAGTAAAGTAGATAATATCTCAAATATCTCATCCTACCATACAATTGACCGAAGACCAAAGCACTTGGCCCACCTCAATTTCTTTGATGCAAAACGTACGGTTATTTAACTCTTTTTTATATACATAATAACTGTTAATAAACTACTAACATGGCCATCTATATAGGACATAGATATACTTTGACGACTTACGAAAAACAATGTCAATATGAAAACACGGTATCTGTGTAAAATCTTCACATACGAGTCATGTCTTACCCGTGATATATATTTTCTATTGGTAAATATTATATATAATTTTTAAATAGGTAAAAAATATTATATATAATTTTTAAATAGGTAAAAAAATATCACATATATATTTCTTATATTCATAAAAGATGTTACCTGAATTTTTAATCGGTTAACATATTTTCGTATATGTCGCGGTCATAGCATATCCATTTACGCTCGTTTGCACGTTCGGGAATATATTATTATTTCACTACGGTCACGAGCCACATCTTTTCTCCTTTGTCTCCGCAATCAGACATATTATTCATATTGATAAAAGATATTACGCGTATCTTTTAAATTAATAAAGAAATATTGTCGATATATTTAATATATTTTAAGTTAGCCAAAGATATTATCTTTGCTATTTTTAGTTTTTATCTGCGGTCATGAGTCGCGTCCTTCCGTGATCGTCCGTACGTCCGGACCTATCTTATTTTTATTTTATTTTACTTTTTTTATCCGCGGTCATGAGCCGCGCCTTTCCACGTTAGTCCGTATGTTCGGGCATATTGTAAATATTAATAAGAGATATTACGCATATCTTTAAAATTAATAAGGATATGTTATTAAAAATACATTCTGATATCTTTAAATTTACAAAATATTACGAATATTTTTATAAACTAATAAAAGATATTACTTATATCTTTTATTCAAAAATATTATTCTCGATATTTTATATTAATAAAATATATTACGTATATCTTTTAAATCGGTAAAGAGATATTACATATATCTTTTAATATATTTTCCTATTTTATTTTCTATCTGCGGTTATGGTCCATACTTCCGCGCTCGTTCGCACGTTCGAACATCTTTAGCCTACGGGCGTACATGTACACATTGTTCCCAGGCGGAATAAGAGGATTGAGTGAACCTAATAATTCAACTTGTCGTGTAAGAGGGATGCAAACCCAATGACCATGGATCATGTATCCTTGTTAGACACCTTGCTTTCAAGACGATTAAGTAAATTACGCAAACCACATGACTTATTATGGACTTACAAAAGACACACTGTGCACGTGTAACAACTGGTCAAAATCCTTGACCGTCCTTATGGTAGTAGCGGTACGCCGCACGTAATGGCATTGCCCATCCCATAAGTTAGTTAAGATACGTCTTATACTATGTGATAATTTGCGGTTATGGCACGCCCATCCGCAAGGATCCGCACGTTCGGACCGAATTTCTATCTTTTGTATGCGGCTATGGTACGTCCATTCCCGTTGGTCTACACGACCGTAATTTTTTAAAATACTTGATTAAGTTCAATACTACTAATCGAGTGTTGTACCATTAAACTTGGGGGGATACCAGGGTATAATAATACCACTATTTCTGTGCATGTCACACAAATATCTTTGCCGCAGAAGTACTCCTTCCGTGCGCTTATTTCTTCGTCACAGAAGTATCTCTTCTGTTGGCTTAGTCATGCGCCGTGGAAGTATCTCTTCCACGGGCTTATTATCTGCGCCGTGGAAGTATATCTTTCACGTGCTTATTATCTTCACCGTAGAAGTATCTCTTCCACGTGCTCATTATCTTTCGTCGTGGAAGTATCTCTTCCACGTGCTCATTATCTTCACCGTGGAAATATATCTTCCACGTACTTATTATCTTCACCGTGGAAGTATCTCTTCCACGTGCTCATTATTTTCTCTGTGGAAGTATCTCTTCCGCGTGCTCATTATATTTCGTCGTGGAAGTATCTCTTCCACGTGCTCATTATCTTCGTCGTGGAAGTATCTCTTCCACTTGCTTATTATCTTCGCCGTGGAAGTATCTGTTCCACGTGCTGATTATTTTTTCCATGGAAGTATCTCTTCCACGTGCTTATTATCTTCGCCGTGGAAGTATCTCTTCCACATGCTCATTATCTTCGTCGTGGAAGTATCTTCCATGTGATCATCATATTTGCCATGGAAGTATCTCTTCCACGTGCTCATTATCTTCCGTCGTGGAAGTATCTCTTCCACGTGCTCATTATCTTCGCCGTGGAAGTATCTCTTCCACGTGCTTATTATCTTTGCCGTGGAAGTATCTCTTCCAAGTGCTCATTATTTTCTTTGTGGAAGTATCTCTTCCACATGCTTATTATATTCTCCGTGGAAGAATCTCCTCTACGTGCTCATATATTCGCCGTGGAAGTATCTCTTCCACGTGCTTATTATCTTTGCCATGGAAGTATCTTTTCCACGTACTTATTATCTTCGTCGTAGAAGTATCTCTTCCAGGTGCTTATTATCTTCGCCGTGGAAGCATCTCTTCTACGTGCTTATTGTCTTCGCCGTGGAAGTATCTCTTCCACGTGCTTGTTGTCTTCACCGTGGAAGTATCTCTTCCACGTGCTCATTATATTCGCCGTGGGAGTATCTCTTCCACGTGCTCATTATTTTCGCTGTGGAAATATCTCTTTCGCGTGCTTATTATTTTCTCCGTGGAAGTATCTCTTCCACGTGCTTATTATCTTCGCCGTGGAAGTATCTCTTCCACGTGCTTATTATCTTCGCCGTGGAAGTATTTTTTTCCACGTGCTTATTGTCTTCGCCGTGGAAGTATCTCTTCCACGTGCTCATTATATTACCCGTGGAAGTATCTCTTCCACGTACTCATTATATTCTCCATGAAAGTATGTCTTCCACGGGCTCATTATTTTCGCCGTAAAAGTATCTCTTCCACGGTCTTATTGTCTTCACCGGGGAAGTATCTCTTCCACGTGCTTATTATATTCGCCGTGGAACCATCTCCTCCACGTGCTCATTATCCTTCGCCGTGGAAGTATTCCTTTCACTTGCGCATTGTTTTCACCGTGGAAGTATTCCTTCCACGGGCTCATTATTATTCGTCGGGGAAGTAATCCTTCCACTGGCGCCTTATTTTCGTCGTGGAAGTATTCCTTCCATGGCCTCATTGTCTTCATCGCGGAAGTACGTCTTCCACTCTCTTGTTGTCTTTGAGGTGGAAGTACGCCTTCCACTGGCTCATTCTGTCGCAGAAGTACGTCTTCTGTTGGTTCATATCTTTGTTGCGGACGTACGTCTTCCGCGATGAATTACTTTGCCCGGCCACGAAGTGATTTTTCCAGAGTTTTCATTGTTTGACCTTAATTAGGCGAAGCCTGATCAACTACGTTTAGTTCATGAAAAACCGTGACAAAATTTTTGGTCGTTATCTTTTGTCGTGCCATAAGATGAATGTAATTAACTGCATCACCTTGCCACAGAAGTACACCTTCTGTTGGCCTTAATTCGAATGCAATATTCTCACTATGTTGTATCGTCAGTAGGTACAAGAAGTACGCCTTCAAAGTATTCACGATGCAACATACGGGTTCCACCTCCACCTTCAAAAAGCCTTCTTATCATTCTCACGTTAGAGATGAATAAAGATAAAACCTTGCCAATGTCAGTGTTACCATGGCTATAGAACACGTTTTCTTCTTACGGGGTCCTTACCGTTTAATCACGGGAAACCAAGCATTTGAGCACAACGACCCGTCTTACCGTCGGATGGATACGTATACGGGTTCCCCATTTAATTCGACGTAGATACGCTTACAGGTATCGGATACGATGTAAATTCTAGTAACCTTGGTGACAACCTCACATACTAGACTGGGGGGACATGATGACGTATAGTAGCTACGCTCACTATTCGCAACCTCAGCCCATCATCTTTTCGCTAAAAGTAGCCCATTATGAGTAGAGCCGTATGTTACAGACGATCCACGACGATGTCCTATGATATGAGTGTAATTACTCATATCATTTATATCATTAAACAAACATAAAATGCATAAAACATATTAATATATCCTCGTATGTGCATTGTTTTCTTGTTTCATGTGTGTAGGTACCAAGATCACAAAAAACCGGCAAAAACTAACACGAGATTGAAGAGTTTATCAAAAGGCCAAAAGACAAGTCGTTTTTATTCAAGGATTTAATATTTTGGGCCTTTGTGGGACCCACGTGTGCTGATTGGGCCTGAAGCCCAATTATATAAGTTTGAAACTTATTTGGGTCAAAGCCCATATACAAGCCCAACAATGAAAATAAGGGACGGATGGAAGTGTTTTTATACTTTGGGTCCAAGTTAGGTCCAAGCCCAATTAAGGAAACAAGAGACGAATGGAATGTATATCTAGTTGTGGTCAATTGGATCAAAGGCCCATCAACAACAAAGAAAGACGGTGCAAAGTATGTATATACTTTCTCTTGGTCAACAGTCTCGGTCAAAAGGAAATAAACAAAGAAAAGTTAAACGAGTAAAAAGTGAAAAAGGGAAGAACAACATAGCAGTATAAGAACCCTAAAAATTGGGGGTTCTTAATTAATTGAGCAATTGACATCACGCGCCACTAATCAGAAAAGGGAGGAAGAAAGGGAGTGTGTGATACACCTAGATTCCAAGTACCAAGTGCCAGGGTGGTACTTGGTTGCATCATCCCTTCACTTTGATTGGTTGAAATCTCTGCCATACAATCAAGAGCCAATCCTCTCATGCCAACTTAGCAGCAAACTAGCAGAAAACTTGTCCACGGGGGCAATCCATGTGATCAAGGGCAAATCACAGCCCTTGGATCATAACAAGGATGAAAGAGAAAGGAAAGTGATGACCCAAAGGCCAAGAATGATTCTTCCTCAACAACCCAACCCCCTGGTTTAGCTATAAATAACCCTTTATTTTCCATGTAATCTCATCCCTCTTTTACTTAATGTTATAATGTCAGTTTAGTTTTAGAAAATTGTATTTTAATCTTTTATAAAAGTATTGTAATGATTGTTCTGATTTAATAAAAGTTTGATTTTCAGTCTCATATTTTCTTTCTCGCGTTTGTTAATTTTTGGTGGAATGTATACAATCTAAATCTATGTTAAGCTGATTATATAATAAAGTATTATTTGTTTAAGCTTAAACCATAGCTTAAATGAATGATTAGAGTGAATTAGGGAAATATATGTTTATCCCATTGGATAAACATAAAAAAAGAAGCTGTTAGTTCGAGAGTGGTTGATGGTGGTTCATGGTTCGTGATGTTTTGGTGTCGTTTTATATAAATCAGCTCAGCGCCTTATTTCTTCATCAAAGGATATCTCCAATAAAATGGTTAAGCACTTTGTTATCGTTGAGTAAACTTGTAGTTTTTTTAATAATCTGTTTGAATGTTAGTTAATATATGTTAGAGTTAATCTGTTTTGATCTTGTTCTATTTGAGTGGTATGCTTGTTTTTGTTTGAATTGATATTGCTGAGTCTATTTCCGTGGATTAGCTTTACTATATTGCTGTAATATGATGATGAATCTGATGTGTTTCATGTTGCTATGGGTCATTTAGTTCATTGTTAATTGAGATAATGGTTTAGTTGTGCCTGAATATTGCTCAGCTTTTGATTTCATAGTTAGTTTAATTGAGATTGAGCTATTTTATTAGTATTAAGCTGCTGATATTTGGTGTCGTTAGACGTTCAATTCAGATGTCATAATTTAAATTGCTATTAGTTGATATTTGGGAGTTTAGTTCCTTCCTGCTACTTGTTACTGTTTCTATTAGTTTTGTTTCCAGCCCTGCGTTTTGGGGTGTTTGGATTTGAGATTCTGTCAAACTGAGTATATTGAGGTGTAAGGACTGCATTTATCAATTGCTGTAACTGGTTTTCTATAACTGTTAAATAATTGACTAGTTGTTGCAGTATAAAATACTTGTGTGCTGAGAATTAGATAGCTGCTATAGGTTTAAGTTTTATTTCGATTATGTTGTTGCCAGTTGCTGCTTAATTTGTTTGTATGAGTATTCGTATAGTCTGCTTAGATTTATTTGATTTCTAATTTTTGGATTTGTCACTTTAATATTTGGAGCTCGAATTTAGATTGCTGCTTTCAATGATATATCAGTTTTATGTTGCTATTTAGTTGAATTTTATATAGTGTGTTTGGGATAACTGTTATTATTGTATTTTGACATCGGTCACAAAAATAAATAATAACCAAAAATTTTCCACTCCTGTTGGTTCGAACCTGAGACCTCTCGGTTCTAGGTACACGTGCTAAACCAACTGAGCTTGCATTCCTTTTTGTTATTGTTATACGTTTTCAGTTATTTATAAGCTGTTTTTGGAATGTCATATTAAGTAGTAAACGTTTGTTATCACATTTTGATTTTTAAATTTCAAATAAATAAAACAAATATAATAACTTTTAACTAAATAGTTTATTTAATTTTACTAAAATTCATTAGTTTAAATAATTAATATAAAAAAATTTTTAAAAAAAAATAGTTAATTACTTATAAAATTTATTTTGTTAAATAATTTTGTTCCAATAAAGAGTAAAAAAATATTATTTAGATATTATATTCGTCTCTAGATTTAATTTGGGAAAACGATTCATGCACTTTATAAAAAACGTACGATTTTAGATAAAAAAACCGAAGCCAATTCAAATCGATTGTCCTATTCAAAACGAAAGTCTCAAATTTACGATTTCTTCGTGTACAACGAACCGGGATCACTCTCGTGTTTAATTAATTCGCCTTTAGTTATTTAGACTATTACTTTTTCCTAAAGGTAATTTTCTTAATTTACTCTATAACGTATTACATTAAAATACACCGACACGTTTCTCACACATCAAACATTTTGGCGCCGCTGCCGAGGAAATTGTGTACGATTCTTTCGTGGAGATTTGTTGATTTGAAGACCCTTTCCGTCCTTGGAAAGTTTTGTTACTTTTCTATATATATAATAAATATCGTTTTTCGTATTTTTTTGTTGCTAATATATTGTATTATGTAGAACAATAAATTCACCTACTTCCAAAAGCGTGAAAACGCAAACCTTAGTTGGGGGATTTCATCACCTAGCTATTATATTCAAATCCAAAACAAAGAATAAAGGCAAAATAGATAAATACTAATAAAAAGTTTGAACTCGATTTATACAAACTATAAGAAGGGTATAAGGCGACGGGATATAAAATGCCGTCTAAGGAAAAAGGTTTTTAAGTGCTTTGTGCCACCTCGTTTCCCCGCTTGCTTGTGCGTATATTGAGAGGGACGACCGATTATTGGTTTGCCAACTCAAGTAGTATTAAACCTTATTTTTGTCGTTGTTTACTTATTGAACCTCGAGACGTTTAGGTTTTCACCTACGTTTCAAAGTCGAACGAGGGTAGTTTACTTCCATAGTAATTATACTTACTCCTTGTTTTTATCAATTGTAAAACCCGCAAAAATAAGGTCATTATTTAATTCTATCTTTCAAGTGTTTTGAAATATTTTATAACATTAAATACTATTATGTTTAACGGTTTAAGTTGAAACCGATATTGAATATTTTATTTTAATATTTTGATGAGTAACGAGGACTACTGGTGATCACGATACCGACGGATGCCCAAAATTTTATATTTTATTATCGATCGTTTTGATATTTAATATTTTCAACGATATCGTTTTAATTGCGTATTAAGTCGTTATATTATTATTTTTCGTGTGCGTTTAAACTTCTAAAAAGTATTTCTATGAAACCCGAGCCCGTAAATATTTTTAAAATTTACTTTAGTCACTTCCCGTTCCTTAAGTTAATATTTATATTTCCAGCCCAAAGAAATACATTTTGGCAAAATCTACCCTCACCTTACACTATATAAGGAAATTCCACTAACAAAAATACATACAAAACTTGTAAAATAAAAATCAAACACACTTTTCTCTCTCTCTTTGATGCTGTGAACACCCTTCAACATAAACATCAAAAAATTTGATTTTCTTGTTTGAATCTTCAAAATCTAATCAAAGACCCATCTTAGAAATCTCAAGATCTACATTTTGGTATGAAAATCTCCTACATGCATTAACTTTCAAGATTTTATGATTTTCCATGGTTGATATATGTTTAAATCATCATGCATATCATAATCTAGGTAGGATCATCATGTTTTCATGTTAAAAAGTTGTATTATGATCTTTGATCTTTGTTAAAATTTTACATGCATTACATTTCTTTTGATTTTGTGAATTTTGATCAATTTCTATCAATTAAAAACATATAAAAACCACTAACAAATTATATTTTTTTTTCTTCTCTCTTTTCTTTTCTTTTTTGTCGTGAAACCATCAAGCCAAAACACCCTTGGATTCTAATTTTTAGATTGAATCCTTGAAAACCAAAGTAAGTCCCATGTTTGTAATATGATTTGGATCATTTTGGTATAAAAATTTACAACATGCATGAACTTTTTCTTAAAATTATTTTTCTTGAAATAATCATCTTGTTTTGATCTATTTTATAGTTGTAAGTAAGTGTTATTATTACTATATTAGAAGTGGGAATGTTTGCATGTAAGATTTTGATATGGATCTTGTAAGATTTGGATATGCAAGTGGTCTAGGGTTATTAGCATTTGATTAGGATGATTTTTAGTTGTTATTAAGAGTATGGAAATGGGTAAATTGTGTTGAAAAATTAATTTTTGTATGGTTTTCAAATAATTAATTTTGAACCGTGGGTTTAAGGCCATTTTCAGAGGTCTTAAGTCTGAGTATATGTTGATATTATGGGATCATGTTGTTGAGAATTTCGAGAGCTTTGATTTGATATAAAATAGGCCTTCCAACTCCAAACGAGGTGGAAGATACGCTAGTTTGATTTTCGTGTACCGGGAGACGAGTGTTGACACAATCCGAAAATTGTTGTCAATATTTGGATCGAATCTCGAGGACTATAAAATGATTTTCAAAAGGAGTCAAGGGCTGTTCTCAGGCCCTATATTTAGTGTTTTGAGTCTATTTTTAGAATCAAGTGTTGGTTTATAAATGGAGATGTTTAGAATGGTCAAAATGGTTTCATAAGTCAAGGTCGCTAAACTATCCGAATTTTGTAAATCAAAGATGTGTCGGGCAGGGAACTTTAGAAGTTAAATCTTTTGATGGGATCTTGGAAGGACTTTCTACATATAGTATGTGAGTTCCTCAGGTAGTATCATGACATTTTGAGGTGTCTAAGTAGGGGAAAACACCTTGGACATTCGGTATGTTCCGACAGATTTTTACTAAAAGCATAGAAAAATAAAAATGAATATATAGGAGAGTATAATAGAATCATTTGCATCGTTTTCTCTCGAGTTTGGCGTGATTTTATATTTTGAGTTTGATTTTATTATGTATTATTTATTTCTCGAGTCTATTATTAACATACGCACCTTATTTGCTAGGTTGCGGTTGTCGTGTTTATCGGGCATCATCTATCGTCGGCGATCGTCTTCAACTACTATAAATACTAAGGTGAGTCTATAGCCTCGTTTGGCCTCATTCAAATATTATAAAAACCCGCGAGGGGGAATACATGTTTTTATAAACTTAGAACACAATATTTTTATGGTATGCTTGTCCCTCTATGAATGGACCCGTGGTTGCCTTTAAATTGCATTAAGTGATTGCCATTATTAAAGCCTCAATTGTGGACCGTTAACTAACCTATTATGGGTTAACCGCTAGTACAGTTAATAGATCTATGGGGGAAGCCGCCCCGGTTCAGTTTGTGTGGACTTGTCACAGAAGCTTAGGCCCGACCTCCATACTGTTTGGACATATTGTATTGAGAAGTCAGGTATACGGCAATGTACCAATAATCTGGAGGTAATTGACAATGAATAAATCTCCTGTCTTAATAGACCTACAAGAGAGTGTCTAAGGGCTCGGTTCCATGAGCTTATTGCAATTTTTGCTATATACAATTATTATTGTTGATGCAAATTATTAGATGCTTGTTACCTTCAAGTATGCCACAAACTTATAATCTTTGCTTGTGTTCAAAATTATTATATAAACCTATAGATTCACTTGGCATTTTTGCTGACGATTTTCTCACATGTATTTCAGTTAATCAAGAAGTGTGAAGCTTGGAGGTCACGGGAATGAAGCTGTGTACTGCTTTTGAAATATAAACTCTTTGAATAATTATCATTCCTTTGTTTAAAACAATTTAAATCTTTTGTATTAACTGTACTTTGGTTACGATGTCTTGGGACTACGCTACTCTGATAAATGTTTTAGGAACGATAAATTTAAAACATCTCTTTTCGAGTCGTTCTTTATAAATTATGTGTTATCGTATCATTGTTTAGCACCCAAAGATATATTCCGCTGCATGTAAATTTGGGGGTGTTAGAGATTGGTACCAGAGCCATGAGTTATAGAGAACTAGGTCATTTTTATAAAAACCTAAACTATAACTATCAATTCTTATTTTTCAAAGAGTCGGTGCACATAACTTCGCGTGACTTCAGGTTCAAGCTACTTCTGGGATTACAATTTTAGTATACATTATTACGTATGCCTTATTGCTAAGTATTTCTAAATAAATACTATAATCCTTTATCGATATATATTAATATCGTTAAACTTTTCGATAAAAATTTATCACTAACTAATGATTTATTTAAATAAACTTACGAAATATTCTTAGTATTTATTCAGAAGGATTTTCTATATTTATTTGAATTTTTGAAATTTAATCTATTTCATTTTATTATGACCTTATACCTATTTTGCGAATTTATCACCGCTTAATTACGTCTTTGAAGAAGAGGAAGCAGGTTCCACTATTGCAAGTGAGTCACAAGTCAACTAAGTTATGTGGATCCCCACGTGATTAGTGTCTATTATTTTGTGTCATTGTACTCTATTTATCTTTAAGATCATTACTTGTTGATCTATGATAATAGTTTCCTTTGATCCTTATAATGTTTATGATTCCTTGTATTTATAATGTGCATACATTTGATGACTGGATTTTGTACATGATATGACTATACCATGATTACAATTAACTCATTCATTTATCTTCTCTCTTTGTGATATGACAAAATCATGCCACATAGGAGAATGACAAATGATGCCATTGCAAGGCTAGTTGCTGAAGAGGTAGCGAAAGCATTAGCTGTGGATAGAGCTGCACGTGTTAACACTGAAGGAGCAGGTGGTTCTGGAGGTGCTGATGCTGGAGGTGCAGGTGAACCTGTTGAACCATAAACTGTTGGAGGAGCAGGTGTAGCTGAGAATCTTGCGGGTGAGGTTTCTCAGGTTGCTGCAGTAGTAAAAGAGTGTATTTTTCTGGATATATGAAATATGGACCCACTACATTTCAAGGAACTGGTGGAGCGCTAGACTTATTCAGGTGGATTGAGAAACCTGAAACAACATTTGAGATCAGTGATTGCTCATAAAGGAACAAGGTTAAGTTCGCAGTTGCTACTTTCAAGGATCGAGCTTTAAGCTGGTGGAAGACTCAAGTTGCTACAGTTGGGTTAAAAGCTGCCAATAGGAAACCTTGGGATGAAGTCAAAAGGTTGCTGAAAGAAGAGTTCTGTCCAGAAGAAGAGTTATCTACTTTGGACGATGAGTTGAGGCATCTAAAGTTCAAATATAACAACATTGCTGCCTATACTAGCCGATTCAACGAGTTGGTTTTGTTGTGTCCAGATGCTTTTGTTACTGAGAAGAAAAAGATGGACCAATACATTAAAGGGCTGCCTGGGTACATTAAAGGTTAGACAACTTCATCTCGACCCAAGAACTTTGTTGAAACTGTGAGAATGGCTCATACACTTATGGGGCAGAAAGTTCAGGATAGGGCTGAGAAAGCTGCTGAGAGTAGTAAAAGGAAATGGGAGAATTCACAGAGTGGTAACCAAGGTAATAACCAGGGTAACAATAATCATGGGAATTATCAGGGTAATAATCTCCATAAGCAATACAATCAGAGAAGAAATGATGGGGCTAGAGCTGCAACTAACAAGAATGATAATGCTGACCACGGGGGACCAACCCAGAGATGTAGGAGCTGCGGTGCTTGTCACTTTGGTAACTGTCCACCAAGGTGCACTAAATGTGGAATGGTTGGGCATGTTGTGGAGAAATGAAAAACAAGGGTCCCTGCTACTGGAGAAAATGCTATTCCGATCAGGACTTGTTTTGAATGTGGAGAACGTGATCATATTCGCCCTAAATGTCCAAAGTGGAAGAACAAGAAAGCAGGTGAAGCTGCTGGGGCAGTTTATGCTGTTAAGGATGTGACATTGTGTATTTTGAAATTCGTTTCTCTCGATTCTTAACGAATTGAAAGTCCTAACAAAATCAGGTTTATGATCGTTTTTTGTTGATAGGGTTATTTGGATTATCTATGTCTATTTTAGCAATCAAGTAAAAATGTGAAAAATATTAACTACGTATCCGTAAAACAATTAGAAATTACCACATTTTTATTCAAATAAGGACAAAAATGTAAATCTATGGAATTAATGTGCTAAAAATGTAAATGATTGAAACTATAATGCTTGAAATCTAAAAATCAGAAACTATAAGGACCAACTATGCAAATTGTAACTAGTTACTAACAAAATGTAACAACTTTTAAAACTACTTAACTGAAATTGACAAGTAATCAAAAGTTATGGACAATAACCAAGCAAACCCTAAAAACATGAAAGATTAGCTAGTAATTCAAACAGTTACAAAGTAAAAGGACTAGAATGCAAATAAAAGGAAATTTATATCAAAAACGGGCTACAAGCACAAAGAAGCTCGTATAAGCTCTAGAATCAACCAATTAAGCTCAAACAAGTTTTACCAGCTTAAAACTCAAATTCACTTAGGCTAGTAAAGGAATAAGCTTGAAATTCAGTAAAACTCAAATAAGCCAACTATAATAAGCCAATAATAAGCTATCTAATAAGCTAGACATGCACAAGTAGATTTTTAAGCTGAATCTTTTTAAACAACTCAAGGAGAATCTGGAATGTCTTCTTTTAAGAAAAATGATCAAGTAATAAAGCTGGAAATTGAAAATAAGCTGAAACTAGCTTATTGACTAAGTTTGACCAAAATTTTGAAAAAGCTGAAAACCTCCAGATCTACTCAAGACAACTTTATAAACAAGATTATGAAAGAAAATGGGAAGGTTTATGAAGTGGAATTGTCAGAATGAGAAATCAGTTTGAACTTTCTTTACAGAAACTTTCAGGTTCTTAACAGCTTATTAAAAAGCTTATTTCTTACTTGAATGGTTAAACTGTGTAATTTCCTTATAAGCACTCAATCTTCAGATGTTAATGGACAAGTAGGAACTAGTTTGAATCAATTTCATCAAGAATTGAACAAATGACAAGCAATTCAAATCAACTACTTTTTTATGAACTTGTTAAGCAAAAACTGACCCAAACTTTTTTACAACCAATTGCCTGTTTGACATTTTTATTGACTTGAAAACTACTCAATTTTTTTTAAAATGACTAAATTAATGTAAATGAGCCAAAGTTAAATAGTTAACAACTCTTAAACTACAATTAGACAGCAAATCAAAACACTAGTTTACTAAATTTTAACAACTTTTTGTGAAGAGATTATGAGCAATTGGTTGAACTGATTTAAAACTGATATCTAGCCAAAATTTATGAACAAAATGGAACACAAATGAACCAATATTATGCAGTAAAACAAACTAATACTCAAAAGGCAATAACAAGCTGTCAAACTTGATGAAATGAAATCAGTAATAAGCAATAAGCAGGCAAACAAGTATTAAACTTACTAGAAGCTATCTAAACATCAAAAACAATCCAAGAACAAGCTAAACACACTTGATCAGATCAACAAGTAGGATTAAGCTAGAATTGAGCATGCAAACTGCTATTTAGAGGAATTAAACTCAGAAACTATGAACCTTTTAGCAAAAGGCCTCCACTGATGGAGTAGGTAGGCGCTGAGCCTCCTAGATAGTGTTAAACCACCACCTTAACACTATGATCAACTAATCAACAGCTACATTCATCATCATCACCATTTCTACTCAAATCTGCTTCAAAATCAACAAGAACAGCTACTGGATGAACATAAACAAGAATGAATAGCTACAAGTCTTCAACAAGAGCTTCTTATGATCAATGGTGATCACAAGCAACTCATATCAACACAAGAGTAACAATAATGCAGGGACTGTATAAGAGATTGAAGGAAAAGGAGGGAAATTTTATTGCTTGAATGTGAAAGTTTGTTACAAAATCTGGTAAGAAGTTACAACTACTATAACTAACTCAAGAGTTTGTCAGACTCTTGAGGTCGTTACACTAACAAACTACTAGCTAGGATTGAGAGAGAAAAGGGAAAGTGTGTGAAATTTCACACTTAGGCAACATGTTACAAATGAGAGGGCTATTCCCTATTTATAGACAAAAAGTGAGAAGTAGTTGGAGCTGATGACGTGCCCCAACCAATTAAATGCTGCCAAGTGTCCTGAATTTGTCAATTGGAACTAGCCGTTATGAACTTGTAATTGGGCTTTTCTTCTTGGTTGATTTTCAGGGTAATTGAGCACGTGGGTTAAATTCGTCCTTAAAAAATAAGCACTTTTCATGTTTAAAGATTTTCTTGATATGCAGTAGAACTCAAATTCGTTCTTGGGTTTATTTGGGGAAGAAGGTGATACATGGCAGATTTGGATTGGGTGAAAATATATCACATGGATCATTATCCATTTGTGGATATAATGAATATGGGTTGGCAAGTTGTGATTGGCTAAAAATTAAGTAGTGGAGTTGACTGTTTGAAAGTCGGCTCATAAATGTTTTGGTGAGGTGTCACTATTAGCTGGCAATCCATGTTTAATAAACCTTGCATTCCTATTGGCTGAAAAATCTTTCACACGGATTAAGACCTTTATAACTTTGAAAAATGGCAACTTAAGTCCTTGTACTTTGGCAGAATATCCAAATGAGCTAGGAACTTCATTTTAATGGCATTTGTGGTCCTTCCACTTGCATTCTTGTATAATTTGACCCTTTGACTTGGTTGGCTGAAGAATTGACCATGTTTGACTTTTATCTTGACTTTGGCAAATTTACACTTTGAGTCCTTCAACTTTGGAGTGTTGTCAAGATAGGTCCCTTATCTTTAAAGTCTTTTCATCTTTGATCCTTCTTTGTCTTTTTCATCCAAATAAGATTGATTTCTTCTTGTTTGCGTGAAAATGTATCCGTCTTACCTATTTATACACAAACACAAAACATACCACATAATTCCGCTTTATAGCACAAAAGTTAGGTATTTTCCTTGTGTTTTAGGGTGATTTGTTGATTAATTGATATGAGTTTTTGCTCATATCAAATCCCCTACACTTGAACATTGCCATGACCTCATGCAATGCTATATTTTAAAGCACAAATTTACATTCTCCTCATAATTAACCCACCTTGGCCAATATGGAATGCTATTACACTATGCTACTCTACATGATACATGATTTTGATTTTGAACAATGCAATGCAAAAGAAACAATTCTATTTATATCTTTTTAGATTTTTCTTGAAATGGCTTTGATGGAAAAACTCATAAAGAAGTCAATGACTTAAATTAGGGCTTGGGTACCATGCACACTTATCACCCTCAAGTTTCACTTTCCCCATACCAAGCTTAAAAATGGGATCATTGCATTCACAAGTAAAAAGGTGCATCAACTTATTCATTACAATTAAGTGTGGAACCGGTTATTATTTGAGCAAATTTCTTTTGGGCAAATTTGTCATTATTTGAAGTGTGAAATATAAGAAATGTAAAATCCAAAAATAAGGAAGCACGGTTTTAATCCTAAGTAATCCTCTCATCCATTACTTGTAAAACCGCTCACAATTAATATAAGTCCGGCTCAAGAATAATAAGTCATTCGCCTTATGTGTAAAATCCTCATGTCATGCATTAATAAGTAGCTACACACTCGCTAAGGAAAGAAAAATAAAACTCATGCAATAATTTACATCCGCCGCCTTTTTGAGACTTTAAATCTTCAATCCCGCAACCCGTGAAGGTAATATTGGATTGGAGCAACTATTAAATCCCCGCAACCCGTCAAGGTAATATTGGAATCTAATAGTTACTATAATTAACATTTCACTGCCCCTCTTGGGAGTCTTGTATAATTATTTTTTTTCTTTTTCTTTTTTTTCTTTTTTTTTCTAGCCACTCATTTTTTTTGTAAGCCGCTCTTATTTTTCTTTATTCCTTACAAACAAAATTGAAAAGAATAAAAGGAAAAACACCCGCTAAGTATTAAGCATGACATAAGTCTAGTACACATAAAATGTTCTAACTTAGAATCTTAAGACGTACTTATACCAACCATGAATGATTAGTCAAAAATGCATAAGAGATTACACACCGATTAAAACCGTTCTAGATTATTTATTAACATATATACATGCGAAGAAAATAGAGGTAAAGAAGAGAAGGGTTTAACCACCAGTAATTATCATGAAGTTTATCAAGCCCTTTTATACTTGCTTCAACTCTATCATTTCCCATTCTGCACAAATTTAAAATCTCAAAAATGAGACTCGTGGGTGCTTAGCCTAATAGACCAATGAAGGACTACATGGTTAAGGATACTAGCTAGAGTAAGCTTAGATAAGCAAACTCGGGTTGAGTCAAAATATCCATGGCGGGCCTAATATGTCAAAGAAGTCTAAATTTGTTAAACCATGTTCTTTATTATATTTTTTCTCTTTTTCAATTTTTCATAAAGAACAAAATAAGAAATATATACAATGCAAATGTGTTATGCAAATGAAAAATGAATGATGCAAAAATTATGAATGCATATTTTTGGTGGCCAAAGTAGATCAAAAATTTGAAAAATGTTTGAAAAATTAATTTTCCAAGTTATCATGAAGGTCAATGACAAGGTCTAGGTAAGGTCACTTCGATAGAAGACCCCCTACACTTAAGCTAAATATTGTCCTCAATGTTTAAGAGCATGGAAGTATAAAACTTACCCTACACTTATGACAATGAATAGACTTTGCTTAACCCAAGTTAAGGAGAGATCAACTATAGTGAATTCATTTTTAAAGCACAAGGTGTCTATGAAAAATCACAATAGTAACGAAGTAAACCGGATACAAGGGCCTCCTCCATAAGCTCCAAAGTACGTGATGAGTGAGCAACCCTACAAACAACATGAAGACAAAAGAAGGTCTCCCCTACACTTCTCATCAACTTGCTATCCTTATTTCTAACCTACAACACTCTAGATCTAAAAACTTCTAAACCTAGTTATTCAAGCTTGATTTAAGGAGTCTCTAGCTCGACTCTTCTCACGATGAATTAATCATGGGGAAAATGAGGATCTCTTGGACCATTTCCACGGAAATGTCCTCCCTAAAATAGTGCTTCACACGGTAACCATTCACTTTAAAATTAGGACCATCGGGTTGTGACAACTCAATAGTTCCATATGGAAATACTTGAGCAATAGTGAATGGACCAGACCATCTCGACTTAAGCTTGCTCGCAAAAAGTTTCAACCTTGAGTTAAAGAGGAGAACCGGCTCTCCAACTTTAAACTCACGGTTCTTGATCTTAGCATCATGCAATTTCTTAGTCTTCTCCTTATAAAGCAAAGAGTTCTCATAGGCATTGGCTCTCAATTCATCCATTTCATTAAGTTGATCCTTTCTATGTGAACCGGCTTGGTTTAAATCAAAGTTAGACCACTTGAGAGCCCAAGAAGCCTTACGTTCTAACCCGAATGGGAGGTGGCATGCTTTTCCATAGACAAGCCTATAAGGAGTACAACCAATTGGTGTCTTAAAAGCCGTCCTAAAAGCCCACAAAGCATCATCAAGCTTATCCGACCAAGAAGCTCGATGTTCTCCCACCGTTCTCTCCAAAATTCTCTTTAAACCACGATTTGTGACCTCGGTTTGACCATTGGTTTGAGGGTGATACGCGGTAGAAAGTCTATGATTAACTCCATATTTCTTCATAACTCTCGTGAATTGATCATTACAAAAGTGCGTACCACGATCACTTATGATGGCCCGAGGTACACCAAATCTAGCAAACAATTGCTTTAAAAATTTCACAACAACTCGAGCATCATTAGTAGGTAAGGATTTGGCCTCAACCCATTTTGACACATAATCCACCGCTACGAGTATATACTTATTTCCCTTGGAAGATGGAAAAGGTCCCATAAAATCTATTCCCCACACATCAAAAATCTTACACTCCTGAATGAAGTTTTTGGCATCTCATCACGTTGTGTAATTTTTCCTTGTATTTGACATACATCACAAAATTTCACCATCTCTTGGGCATCTTTGTAAATGGAAGGCCAATAGTAACCCGAATCAAAGACTTTCTTGGCGGTATAGTTGGGCCCAAAATGTCCACCCGTAGGTCCCTTATGACAAGCTTCTAAAATCTTAAATGCCTCGGGCCCATCTACACACCGTCTAATGATTTGGTCGGCACATTGCCTAAAGAGGTAAGAATCATCCCAAAAGTAGTACTTTACTTCCTTGAGAAATTTCTTCTTTTGTTGGGAAGTAAAACCCTCTATAAGCACATTCCCCACAAGATAGTTTGCAATATCTGCAAACCAAGGGGTAGCATCCTCTTGAGAAGAGATAGACATGAGCTCCTCTAATGGAAAGGATTCATTGATTTCTTTATTAGGAAATTCTCCTTGAAAAGGATACTCAAGTCTACTCAAGTGATCCGCCGCTAAATTCTCGGCTCCTTTCTTATCTCGAATCTCTATCTTAAACTCTTGAAGCAATAAAACCCATCTCAAAAGCCTAGGCTTAGCATCTTGCTTTGTCATGAGATACTTGAGAGCGGAATGATCCGTATACACTATGGTTTTGGATAGCACAAGGTATGGTCTAAATATCTCAAAGGCATAAACTATAGCAAGCAACTCTTTTTCCGTGGTAGTATAATGAAGTTGTGCACCGGTCATGGTTTTACTAGCATAGTGTATAGGTTGAAAATGCTTATTCACTCTTTGTCCTAACACGGCCCCCACCGCATAATCACTAGCGTCACACATAAGCTCGAAAGGTAATTCCCAATTTGGAGAAACCAAAACGGGAGCCTTAGTCAATTTCTCCTTAAGAGTCTCAAAAGAATCCAAACACTCTTGGTTGAAAATGAAAGTAGCCTCTTTTTCCAAGAGGTGGGTCATCGGTCTTGCTATCTTAGAGAAATCTTGTATGAAGCGTCTATAAAATCCCGCATGACCTAAGAAACTCCTTACACCTTTAACTGTAGTGGGTGGGGGAAGCTTAGCAATCACATCAATTTTAGCTCGATCCACTTCTAATCCCTTATTAGATATCTTGTATCCCAAAACAGTTCCCTCTTTCACCATAAAATGACATTTCTCCCAATTAAGAACTAAACGGGTTTCCTCACACCGCTTAAGCATTCGTTCTAAATTGGTGAGACAAGAGGTAAATGAATCTCCAAAGACGGAGAAATCATCCATGAAAACCTCCATAGTTTGCTCAATCATATCATGGAATATTGCCATCATACACCTTTGAAATGTCCCCGGTGCATTACACAATCCAAAAGGCATTCTCTTGTAAGCAAATGTACCGTAGGGACAAGTGAATGTGGTTTTTCCTTGATCCTTAGGGTCAATGGGTATTTGAAAATAACCCGAAAATCCGTCAAGAAAGCAATAGTACTCATTTACCGCTATGCGTTCAATCATATGGTCCATAAAAGGCAATGGGATGTGATCTTTCCTAGTAGCCTCATTGAGCTTCCTATAATCAATACAAACTCTCCAACCGGTAACAAGTCTCGTAGGAATAAGCTCATTGTTCTCATTGGGTACTACGGTGATTCCACCCTTTTTTGGAACACAATGTACAGGGCTAACCCATGGAGAGTCGGAAATGGGGTAAATCATGCCCGCATCAAGGAGTTTGATAACTTCCTTTTTAATGACCTCATGGATTTTAGGGTTAACCCTTCTTTGGCTTTGAATGACGGGTTTGTAATCATCCTTCATAAGGATTTTGTGTGTACAAAAATGTGGATCAATTCCCCTTATGTCGGATATTTTCCATGCTAAGGCTTGCTTATGTTTCTTAAGGACTTCTATGAGTTTCTCTTTCTCATCCTCTTTCAACTCTTTTGCAATGATCACGGGTAATTGGTCTTTTCCCTCTAAGAAAGCATACTCTAGGTGAGATGGAAGGTCCTTAAGTTCAAGTGGAGGTGGACTCTCTATGGAAGGTTTAACTATGGATGGATCATCATTGGTTACTTCTTATGGAATGGGTGAAGGAATGGCGTCCTCATTGAGCAACTTTTGGATAGTGAAAATATCTTCTTCCCAATTGATGGGATAATCATCATTACCAAGAGATTTGGACTCAAATTCCTCCAAGAGGAAGTCACTCTCTCCAAAAGGTGTTAAGGAAGGAGCAATTGAGGCTACGGTTTTAACATGGGGCATATCCTCACTATTACTCTTGCAAGCGTCATGAAAATGCTCATCACACACCTCATCTAGCACATCAACTATGTTAATGGTCTCACAAGGTTTAGACTCCTTAATATCTTTCCTATCACAAACTTTCCCTAGCTTAAACACAACTTTCTCATCCTCAACTCTCATAATTAGTTCTCCCTCCGCCACATCTATTAAAGTACGACCCGTTCTAAAAAACGGTCTACCAACAATCAAGGGAACTCTAGGATCCATGTCATAATCAACCACTACAAAGTCGGCCGGAAAGGTAAAGTTATCCATACCTACAAACACATCCTCCGCGATACCTACCGGGTAAGCTATGGTACGGTTGGCTAACTCAAGTGTCATCCTAGTGGGAGTGAGCTCGGGAAGAGAGAGTTTTTTCCAAAACGATAAAGGCATGAGGTTTATGCTAGCCCCTAGATCTGCCAAAGCCATGCAATTTTCCACCCTGGGAAAATTACAAGGTATCAAAAAGCGCCCCGGATCTCTAAGTTTTGTTGGTAAGGTTTTAAGTAACACGGCGGAACAATTTTCATTAAGGGATGTGTTGGGCAAATTGATACACTGTTTTTGCTATGGGTTCAGTTTTCTCTCTCGGAATCCTCTCGAATTGATCTCGGCCTTAAGTGGAATGATTGTTCTTGGTTACTAAAAGGGGGTTTTAGTTTTCTAGTCTACTAAAAAGTTTAAATGTATTAAAATGAAAACTTAAATCAAAGATAATTAATTTAATGACAATTAATAAAAACTTGAATTAAAATTAAAACTAAAATTAAAATTAAAACTGAAATTAAAGTTAAAATGAAGAAACAGTAACCTAAAGAAACAGTAACAATTAATGAAGCTCAAAATATGATTGATTCGGAACTTTTGATCCGGAAGTTTTCACCCGGAAGTCTTCATTCGGAACTTTTAGAAATCCTTCACTCGGAACTTTCTTCGGAAGTTTGGTTCGGAAGTTCACCCGGAACTTTGTTCGGAACTTGTTGATCTGGAAGTTCGTCCGGAACTTTTGGTCCGGAAGTTTATTCGGAACTTGTTGTTCCGGAAGTTCGTCCGGAACTTTTGGTCCGGAAGTTTATTCGGAACTTTTTAAGAAAGACTCATTCGGAACTTAAACAACAAACATTCATTCAGAACTTTTTACTCATCCGGAACTTCAGTTCATTCGGAAGATTAGGTTCATCCGGAACTTTCAGTTCGTTCGGAAGTTTTCAACTGATTCGGAACTTTAAAAGGAAAACTCAATCGGAACTTTTAAATAACATATTCATTCGGAACTTTGATGTTCATCCGGAAGTTTTGTGTTCATCCGGAACTTTTGAGTTCATCCGGAAGTCTGGAAACACAAATACAGTAGCAGAACCCCGAAGAACAAGGAAGACAAATTTGATCAAAAATCAAACTAAATACTCAAAAAGGTTTTACCAAATTAACCACAAATCATCTAATAACCATAAGTAACAAATCCTAACAGTAAAAACACGAATTCAACAACTTTTTAAAGATCAAATCAATCAAATAAAAAAAACTTGAAAACTTGAATAAAAAGATGATGATGAACAAGATGAAATGGAAAGATTAACAAGAACTTGTATTCAATGATTGATGTTTTAACAATAACAAAACAAGGATTAAAATTACAAGATAAAAAAAACAAAGATCAAGATCACCAAACACCCTAGTGGTGTTGGTGATGCTACGAACAAGAAAGAGAGAAAAGTGGGGGAGAAGAAAACTAAAAAACTAACTGCCAAAATGTGTGAGGGGGTGGACTATATATAGGTGTTCCCCTTGGTTGGTGAGTGGGCTTTCTCCCGTTCTTCTTGTCTTCTCGTCTTTTCAGAAAAGTTGACGTTTTCGATTCTTATTCGGGATTTGTTGTCGATTAGATTCAACTCGTCTTTTAATTTCTTCGTTTAATAGACTTGAGTTTCTTCGACTTATGTAAATCTTCCATCTTTGGTCCTTTTCTTCGATAAATCTTCGAATAGGCCCAGTGACTTCAAATCTTTTACATCTCTTGGACAATAGACTTCATCTTGAGTCTTTTTCTTCGATAAATCCCGTGTAATCCCATGTTTTCTCCATTATCCATCCGGTTGGCTCTGAAAACACAATAAGCAAAAAAACCACGCATAATTCCAAACAAATGATATTAAATACGTGTTTTGGTCTCGTTTTAGCCAGAATTAAGTTGTAAAAGGATGGATGTTTACACACCTATCAAATCCCCTACACTTAACCATTGCCATGCCCTCATGCAATGCTTAGCGATAAAGCAAATTTTACACTTTTCTCATAATTAATCAACCTTGGCCTTATTCAAATACTATTAAACAAAAATTAAAGCACTAAAAGAAATTAAACTTTAAAGGAAACAAAAGGATAGATAACCATTTTCACTTGAAAATAGCTACATGGAAATAACTTGTAAAGAGATCAAGGACTTACATTAGGGCTTTGGTGCTGCGAAGATTTATCACCCTCAAGTTTCACGTTCCCCAAACTAAGCTTAAAAACGAGATCATTGTTATTATAAGTTAGCAATTCAAACACTTACACACATGGCTTAATTAAATGCTCAAACTCCCTTATTCCTAGGTGTATCTCTTATATTTTATTTTTGTCTTAGAATGATCATGAAGATGCATTTTTGGACTCATTTCGATAGTTTATTTAGGCTGAAAGCAAAGTAGGACGATTTGATCAATAGTTAGCTAAAGGACAAAATCTCTTAAAACTGCTTCTCGGGATATCAAAAAGTTCATATCTTGGCATAACTCGGTTCACGATTTGAGACCTTTCTCGGGCCGATATTTGGCATGTACTTCATACTTCATATCTTGAGAGACGTGCTTGAGATAATGGTCTTCTCATCGTTCATAGAGTTTCTTCACTTGGAGACTTTTGAGGGGTACTCCAACTTTGTTGACCACGACTTCATGATTATTTCTTCAATCTTTATTTGGGATTTTGAGATACAACGATCCGCCTCCTTTTCGGACTTGGATCTATTTATCCTCATACCTTGTTAGGGTCTTTTCAGATAGACTTCTCCATGATCTTTATGGGAGTTGATTGCTTTTCGTCGTGAGTCTTGATCCTTCATATTGACTTTGGGAATAATGCTTTTCACATCACTTTGGATCTTTAGCAATAAAATGGAATCCTCATGCCTTGTTAGGGCCTTTTCGGACTCGCCAATCTTCGCGCCCCGCTTCATAAGTTATGCCTTGGCTATGAACTCTTATCATTACCGAGCAACTTTTAAACGATCTTGGGCTAGAAGCTAAGTAAATTTTCAAATCGTACGACCTTACTTATTGCAGATAAATTATTAGCAAGTGATGGGAGAATAGGCAACTAATTACACCAAGTGAGCTTGTGCAAGAATACCGACTTATAATTGACTCTATCATTTCTCGTCCTCCACAATTTAAAATCTCTAGTAATGAGACTCGTGGATACTTAGCCTAATAAACCAATTAAGGTCTACATGGTTAAGGATACTAGCTAGAATAAACTTGGATAAGTCTATTCGGGTTGAGTCAAAATAAACGCAACGGGCCTAATATGTCAAAGACTTCTCAACTAGCTACACCACTTTATTAAAAATTTTTACTTTATTGCGGGATATATACATATGAAAGCAACGATAAAAATTTAAAAATTGCGACTAAATGGCCAAAGTTAATAAAAAATTTGAAAAATGTTGAAAAATAGGATTTTCTGGTTAAATGAAGGCATTTTCATGGAAAAGTCCACTTAAAACTTCGATAGAAGTCCCCCCTACACTTAAGATAAATATTGTCCTCAATGTTTAAGCATGTGGGAAAAGTCTCCCCTACACTTATGACATTGTGCACGTTGGTTAACTCAAGTTAAGGAAGAGACGACTAACGTGATCAATTTCAAATGTGAGTAGGAAGAAAATTGAATCACTATAGTTGAGAGATAGAACCGGATTTCGGATAACACGGGAGCACGGTCTTCAAAGTTTCCAAGAGTGCACTAATCCCTGTAATCACATCACCACACAAAAAGACGTATAGAAGCTCCCCTACACTTAGGGGATTAAAACATAAAAAGATAGATACTCGGGCTGCCTCCCAAGGAGCGCTTGTTTTTGATAACCGAGTCACTAGCCTGACTCGACCCAAAATTAGTTCATGGGGAACGTGGTGAGGGATGGAATCACCTCTTGAGAGGTGTCCTCACCAAAGTACAATTTCACTCGTTGGCCATTCACCTTAAAATTTGGTCCATCAGGTTGAGCGAGCTCGAGAGTACCATATGGAAAAATTTGGGCAATGGTGAATGGGCCGGACCAACGAGATTTGAGCTTTCCCGAGAAGATTTTCAACCGAGAGTTAAAAAGTAAGACTTTGTCTCCAACATGGAACTCTCGGTTTTTGATCTTGGAGTCGTGAATGAGCTTAGTTCTTTCCTTATAGATCAAAGAATTTTCATAATCCTCATTCCGAAGTTCATTGAGCTCATTGAGTTGGATCTTGCGTAGGTCACCGGCTTTGTTAATATCTAAATTAGCCCACTTCAAGGCCCAGTAAGCCTTGTGCTCCAACTCAATGGGGAGGTGGCACGCTTTCCCGTACACAAGACGATAAGGCGTACAGCCGATCGGGGTCTTGTAAGCAGTACGGAAAGCCCACAAAGCATCATCAAGTTTATCAGCCCATGAGGCACGATGCTCTCCCACGGTTCTTTCAAGAATTCGCTTAAGTCCTCGGTTGGATATTTCAGCCTGGCCATTAGTTTGTAGGTGGTAGGCTGTGGAAAGACGATGATTTACACCGTACTTAGCCATGACTCTTGCGAATTGGTCATTGCAAAAATGAGTCCCACGATCACTAATAATAGTACGAGGCACACCGAATCTAGCGAATAGAGCTTTCAAAAAGTTACAAACCACCCTTGCGTCATTAGTAGGTAAAGCTTTGGCTTCAACCCACTTTGAAACGTAGTCAACGGCTACAAGGATGTATTTGTTTCCTTTAGAAGAAGGGAATGGCCCCATAAAGTCGATACCCCAAACATCAAAGATTTCACACTCTTGAATGATATTCTGAGGCATCTCGTCTTTATGTCTGATAGTTCCTTGTTTTTGGCAAACATCACATCGCTTAACCATATTGTGAGCATCACGATATATGGAGGGCAAATAAAATCCCGAATCAAACACTTTTTTGGCGGTGTAGTTGGGACCAAAGTGACCACCGGTGGGTCCTTTGTGGCAAGCATCAAGGATTTCTGAAGCTGCCGGTCCGTCAACACATCGGCGGATAATCAGGTCGGCACATTGTTTGAATAGGTAAGGGTCGTCCCAAAAGTAAGTCTTAATGTCGGTGAAGAACTTTTTCTTTTGTTGAGACGTCAACCCTTCCTTGAGAATTCCACCCGCCAAGTAGTTTGCAAAGTCCGCAAACCACGGGGTTTCATCAGAATTCGAATTTATAGACATTAAGGTCTCCAAGGGAAAAGAATCATTGATTTCTTTGTTCGGATGATCCCCTTGGTAAGGATCCTCAAGTCTGCTGAGATGATCCGCGGCTAGTTTTCAGCTCCTTTTTTATCGCGAATTTCTATTTTAAATTCCTGGAGCAGCAAAACCCAGCGAAGAAGTCTTGGTTTGGAATCTTGCTTTGTCAACAAGTACTTCAACGCGGAATGATCGGTATACACGATTGTTGTAGAAAGGACAAGATAGGGGCGAAATTTTTCAAAGGCATAGACAACAGCTAAAAGCTCTTTTTCGATTGTCATATAATGCAATTGTGCCCCCGTCATTGTCTTGCTAGCGTAATGGATTGGTTGGAAGTGTTTGTTCACTCTTTGTCCCAGAACCGCACCAATAGCAAAATCACTAGCATCGCACATCAACTCAAAGGGCAGCTCCTAATTAGGGGTAACCAAGACGGGTGCCTTAGTTAGCTTATCCTTAAGCGAGTTGAAGGCTTCAAGACACTCTTTGGAAAAGATAAAAGGAGTATCTTTTTCCAAGAGGTGGGTCATCGGGCGAGCGATTTGAGAAAAATCTTTGATGAATCGACGGTAGAAGCCCGCATGACCCAGAAAACTTCTCACACCCTTCACGGTTGAAGGTGGAGGCAACTTCGCGATAACATCGACTTTAGCACGGTCTACTTCAAGACAGGCTTTGGAAATCTTGTGTCCCAGCTCGATGCATTCTTTTACCATAAAATGGCATTTTTCCCAATTTAGAACAAGGCGAGTGTCTTCGCACCGCTTAAGCATACGTTCCAAATTGGCAAGGCAAGAAGAGAAGGAATCCTCGAAGACCGAGAAATCATCCATGAAGACTTCCATGGTTTGTTCAACCATGTCATGGAAGATAGCTAACATGCACCTTTGTAAAGTCCCGGCGGCATTGCATAAGCCAAAAGGCATTCTTTTGTAAGCAAATGTGCCATAGGTACAAGTGAATGTAGTCTTCTCTTGATCTTGGGGATCGATGGGTATTTGAAAATAACCCGAGAAACCATCAAGAAAGCAGTAATATTCATTACCCGCTAAACGTTCAAGCATTTGGTCCATAAAAGGTAGAGGGAAATGATCCTTTCTCGTGGCATCATTGAGTTTGCGGTAGTCTATACAAACTCTCCACCCAGTAACGAGACGAGTGGAAATCAACTCGTTGTGTTCATTGGGAACAACGGTTATTCCGCCCTTCTTGGGCACACAATGGATTGGACTAACCCATGGTGAATCCGAAATAGGGTAAATCATACCCGCATCAAGAAGTTTGAGAACCTCTATTTTGATGACTTCATGTATTTTTGGATTCACCCTTCGTTGGCTTTGAATTGTGGGCTTAAAGTCGTCCTCCATGAGAATTTTGTGGGTGCAGAAGTGAGGATCGATTCCACGAATATCCGAAATTTTCCAAGCAATAGCCTTCTTGTGATCTTTCAACACGGCGATGAGTCGAGCTTTCTCTTCATCTTTTAGGTCCTTAGCGATGATGACGGGCGACTTCTCGTTGTCGTCAAGGAAAGCGTACTCAAGATGAGGTGGCAACTCCTTAAGCTCTAAATCCGGAGGATTTTCGACGGGAGGCGTTTTCAAAGTCGGCGTATCGATAACAATAACCATGGGAGATGGTGGAGAAGGATTGTCTTCGTTGAGAAGGCTTTCAAAGAAATGCATGTCTTCGTCCCCATCGGTAGGAGAATCATCAGTAGATAAGGGCACATCTCCCATGGTGTCTTCAAGATCTTTCCAAAACAAATCACTATCTCCAAATAAAGACAATGATGAATCAATAGAGGACACGGTCTCAACATTGGGAAGAGAGGTGGGAATACTTTTGCAAGCATCATTAAAGTGTTCTTCACAAGCCTCATCAAGAACGTCAATACAAATAACACTCTCATATGAATAAGGCTGTTTAGACAACTTTCCCATGTTGAAGACTACTTTATCGTCACCCACTCTCATGATAAGCTCACCGGCTTCAACATCAATGAGAGTGCGGCCGGTCCTCAAGAATGGACGACCAACAATTAGTGGCACACGAGGGTCCATCTCGTAGTCGACGACAACAAAATTAGCAGGAAAGGTGAATTTGTCGACTCCTACAATGACGTCTTCGGCTATCCCCACTGGATAAGCAACCGTACGGTTAGCTAATTCCAAAGTCATTTTGGTGGGGACTAGCTCAGGGAGAGATAATTGCTTCCAAACACTTAGAGGCATGAGATTAATACTGGCACCTAGATCGGCTAGGGCCATGCAATTCTCTACTCCCGGGAAATTGCAAGGGATTAAGAAACGACCCGGATCACCAAGATTGGTTGGCAATTTCCTTAAGAGGACTGCAGAGCAATTCTCATTAAGTTGGGTGTTGGCAATATCGAGGAGCTTTTCCTTGTCGCTCAGAAGATCTTTAAACATTTTCGCATATTTAGGCATGTGAGCGAGAGCCTCAGCGAAGGAGATGTTAAAATTCAATTGTTTGAACATCTTAAGAAAGTTCGAAACTTGAATATCATCCTTGCTCTTTTGCTTCTCTTTCCTCAACCTAGATGGATAAGGTATATTGGAAGAAGAGGAAGGCTTTGGAAGAATAGGATCACTCACATCCTTGGTGGAGGAGGGGTAGAAGGAAGAGGTGGAGAAATTGGGGAAGGAGAAGGATGAGGAATAGGAGCAGGTGACTCGTTCTCCTTAGTCACAATCACCGGTGGAGGTATAGGAAGCTCGGGTTCCTTAGTACCTTTGCCACTTCGAGTAGTGATTGCTTTCATCTCCCCTCTTGGATTCACAACGGTGTTACTCGGAAGAGTACCCGAAGAAGAGGGTTGATTACCTTGGAAGAAACTAGCCATCATGTTCTTCAAATCATTAGTTTGGCTATCCAACGTATTTCTCATGTCGGCTCTCAAATCGTTTCCTTGTTTGACCAAGTCTGCTTTCAAATTGCGCACTTCCTGTTGGAGATTTTCCACGATCACATCATTGGTCCTCATGTAGGTTGCAACCTCTTGGTGTAATGCAGTGGGTTGGTTTGGAGGAGCATTGTATGCGGGTGGTTGATAAGCAGGTTGTTGGCAGACTTGGTTGTTACGTTGAGGTGGTTGTTGCTGCTTGTGAGGAGGGATGTATGGTGTACGAGGTTGTTGTTGTTGAGGAGAGCGGTTTAGGTTTTGTTGTTGGTTTGGGTTGCTTGGAGGAAAACCGGGTGGGGAAAGATAGTTGTTGGAACGGTAGCTCAACAAATTACGGTCACCTTGAGGTCTAGCTTGATAAGCGGGTTGAGGATAGGTGCCATAAGCTGCATTCACATTCTCAGCAGGGTAGTCTTGGGTGGCAGTACAAGTTGTGTAAGAGTGAGGACCACCGCATATCTCATAAGGTTGGCTGACAGCGTTAACTTGAGCGTTTTTAGCGTTGTTGTTGTTGTTGTTGCTGACGGTGTGGGTGACAAGCGATTCAAGAAGCGTGGTGATTTTGTCCAGCCGCTTGTCGCTGTCACTAGTGCTAGCACTAGCGACATTGGTCCTAACACTCTTGGTTTGCACACGAGACTTATTCTCAATGATATCCCAAGCAGCATTGGAAGTCTTAGCCAATAGATTACCCCCCGAGGCACTGTTCAGTGAATCTTGGTCACTCATGCTTAAACCATTGTAAAAAGTATTAATTTGATCTACTTTGGTAAAACCATGTTGTGGGCATTTTCTTAAAAGATCTTTAAAACGATCCCAAGATTCACTGAACGACTCATCGTACTTTTGTTCAAAATTTATGATTTCATTCCACAAAGCGGTGGTACGAGAGGGTGGGAAAAAGTAATTGATAAACTTTGTTTCCAAATCCGTCCACGAGAGAATACTCTGTGGCGGTTCTTTAGCAAGCCAATGCCGGGCTTGTCCCTCTAAAGAAAAGGGAAAAAGTTGTAACCTGATAACCTCTTGTGGAACACCATTGAACTTGACCGTGTTAGTGAGTTGGAAGAATCTCTTGATGTGGTCGTGTGGATCATCAATGGTACGTCCCAAGAATGGTTGAGCGGAGACCATCTGGATAAAGCCTGACTTGAGCTCGAAATTGTTGGCGGCAATTGGAGGTATGACAATTGGATCAGTGTTTCCATCGACATGAGATTGCAGTAGTTCAATCATCGGGCGATTATCCGGAAGGTGCTCATTGTTGTTGTTATTGTTCATGTTGTTGAAAGGTGGGTTGTTGTTGTTATTATTGTTGTTTGGAGGTGGTATGTTGTTATTGTTTTGTACACCGGCCATGTCTAAGTGATCGAGAGGCTCGGGCTCTTGATAAGACGTGGATCGAGTGCGCATACACCTGCAAAAGAACTAACAAAAGAAAAACAAAGCAAAAATATTTTTGGTTTTTATGTTTTTTAATTTTTTTTGTATTTTTGAAAATTTTATATTTTTTAGGATTATTTTTTTTTTGAAAATTTTTATGAAAAAGTAACGTTCACGGGAACGGATCCCAAAATCCAAGTTCTCACAAAAAACTTTTGATCTTAACGAGAAGAGCCGGCAGCGGCGCCATTTGATACATTGTTTTTGCTATGGGTTCAGTTTTCTCTCCCGGAATCCTCTCGAATTGATCTCGGCCTTAAGTGGAATGATTGTTCTTGGTTACTAAAAGGGGGTTTTAGTTTTCTAGTCTACTAAAAAGTTTAAATGTATTAAAATGAAAACTTAAATCAAAGATAATTAATTTAATGACAATTAATAAAAACTGAAATTAAAATTAAAACTAAAATAAAAATTAAAACTGAAATTAAAGTTAAAATGAAGAAACAGTAACCTAAAGAAACAGTAACAATTAATGAAGCTCAAAAGATGATTGATTCGGAAGTTAAAACCTTGATTCGGAACTTTTGATCCGGAAGTTTTCACCCGGAAGTCTTCATTCGGAACTTTTGGAAATCCTTCACTCGGAACTTTCTTCGGAAGTTTGGTTCGGAAGTTCACCCGGAACTTTGTTCGGAACTTGTTGATCCGGAAGTTCGTCCGGAACTTTTGGTCCGGAAGTTTATTCGGAACTTGTTGATCCGGAAGTTCGTCCGGAACTTTTGGTCCGGAAGTTTATTCGGAACTTTTTAAGAAAGACTCATTCGGAACTTAAACAACAAACATTCATTCGGAACTTTTTACTCATCCGGAACTTCAGTTCATTCGGAAGATTAGGTTCATCCGGAACTTTCAGTTCGTTCGGAAGTTTTCAACTGATTCGGAACTTTAAAAGGAAAACTCAATCGGAACTTTTAAATAACATATTCATTCGGAACTTTGATGTTCATCCAGAAGTTTTGTGTTCATCCGGAACTTTTGAGTTCATCCGGAAGTCTGGAAACACAAATACAGTAGCAGAACCCCGAAGAACAAGGAAGACAAATTTGATCAAAAATCAAACTAAATACTCAAAAAGGTTTTACCAAATTAACCACAAATCATCTAATAACCATAAGTAACAAATCCCAACAGTAAAAACACGAATTCAACAACTTTTTAAAGATCAAATCAATCAAATAAAAAAAACTTGAAAACTTGAATAAAAAGATGATGATGAACAAGATGAAATGGAAAGATTAACAAGAACTTGTATTGAATGATTGATGTTTTAACAATAACAAAACAAGGATTAAAATTACAAGATAAAAAAAACAAAGATCAAGATCACCAAACACCCTAGTGGTGTTGGTGATGCTACGAACAAGAAGGAGAGAAAAGTGAGGGAGAAGAAAACTAGAAAACTAACTGCCAAAATGTGTGAGGGGGTGGACTATATATAGGTGTTCCCCTTGGTTGGTGAGTGGGCTTTCTCCCGTTCTTCTTGTCTTCTCGTCTTTTCAGAAAAGTTGACGTTTTCGATTCTGATTCGGGATTTGTTGTCGATTAAATTCAACTCGTCTTTTAATTTCTTCGTTTAATAGACTTGAGTTTCTTCGACTTATGTAAATCTTCCATATTTGGTCCTTTTCTTCGATAAATCTTCGAATAGGCTCAGTGACTTCAAATCTTTTACATCTCTTGGACAATAGACTTCATCTTGAGTCTTTTTCTTCGATAAATCCCGTGTAATCCCATGTTTTCTCCATTATCCATCCGGTTGGCTCTGAAAACAAAATAAACACAAAAACCACGCATAATTCCCAACAAATGATATTAAATACGCGTTTTGGTCTCGTTTTAGCCAGAATTAAGTGGTAAAAGGATGGGTGTTTACACACCTATCACAAATCAACCAATTTTTCCTTGTTGGAGAGTAAATCCTTGAACATCTTTGCAAATTTTGGCATGTAAGCAAGAGCTTCCGCAAAGGAGATGTTTATGTTGAGTTGCTTGAACATCCTTAAGAAATTTGAGACTTGTATATCATCCTTGTTCTTTAACTTGTCCTTTTTCAATCTTGAAGGGTAAGGAAGATTTGGTTTAGGTGTAGGTGTTGTAGGTGTTCTAGTGGAAGATTTGTCTTTGTTAGCTTCTTCATTGGGAGTTGTGGAAGGTAAAGGTGAAGTGGGAATAGGTTGAGAAGGTGTGGTTGATGAAATAGGAAAATTTGGAGGTGGTGAAGTAGATGTAGAAGGCTTATCACATGTGGGAACCAAAGTGGGTTTAACAATAGAAGGTGTAGGAGGTGAAGGATCCTTTTTTGTTTTTCCACTTCTTGTTGTAATAGCATTGACATTTGCCCTTGGCTTTGTTTGTGTGTTAGATGGTAAAGCCCCTTTGTGGTCTATGATTATACATAATTTGGTTGTAAAGAAGAGCAAATTTCTTGTTGTTTTCCTCTTGAGCCTCTTTCATTTGTTTCTCATAGGAAGTAAGCTTTTGAAGAATCAAATAGGGTTAGGTTGCACATTCCCTTGATAAAAACCTTGGTTTGGATAGGGTGGAGGTGGTGCATTAAATCCTTGATTTGGTGGATAAAAGTTATTTCCTTGATTGTGAAAGGTGTTGGGTGCTTTATAGTTGTTCCCTTGGTATTGTGGTCTTGGACCTTGATTCCTTTGTAACAATTGAGGGGGATTTGGTTGAAGTTGGGTGGGTGGTTGGGGTGGGAATCCCGGTGGTGCAAGATAATTTTGAGACTTATAAGAAAGGTTATTTTGATTGATGTTGGGCTTGAAATGTTCTCTATGTTCCTCTTGGTATGCATAACACTCCCCTTGATATCCTTGCACCTTATCACATTGTTGATATGAATGGGGACCTCCACAAGTCTCACATGAAAGAGTAATAGCATGCACATCATTTGTGGAATGATTTCCCAAAGAAAGTTTCATAAAGTCATTCATCATGGTTTGTTGCATCTTTTGAGTGTTTTGCATGATTGTTTGACTTTCCTTTTGAGCTTGAGTCAATTCTTGAATGCATGAAATGAATTCAGTCTCCAATGGTTTAGAACCTCCTTCTTGAATGACATGTACTCTCTCATCAAATTGTGTGTTAGTTTGCACCATTGCTTTGGTCTCAATAATATCCAAAGCTTCTTGAATGGATTTAAGAAGAATATTTCCTCCCGCGGAAGCATTGAGTGAGTCTTGGTGATGAGGTTTAAGGCCATTGTAGACAGTATTGATTTGGTGAACTTCATCCAATCCATGGTTAGGGCATCTCCTCAATAACTCTCTATACTCCTCCAAAGCATAACTAAATGTTTGACTAGGTTTTTGTTGGAAGCCTATAATTAAGTTCCTCAAAGCCGTGGTCTTAGATGGGGGAAAGAACTTGGTCAAAAACATCTTAGTGAAACCATCCCATGTGGTAATGCTCTCGGGTGGTTGTGTATCTAACCAATGCTTAGCCGGACCCTCTAGTGAAAATTGCACCAATATCAACTTAATGGCATCATGGGGAACTCCATTTTACTTAATGGTGTTGCAAAGAGCAAGAAATTTCTTAAGGTGATCATGTGGATTATCATTCTTGTTCCCATAAAATGGTGTATTTGAAACCAAGTTAATCATGAATGTTTTTAGCTCAAATGTGTTTGCGGGAGTATCAGGTATCTTGATAGCATCGGCATATCCTTGCACATTGGATTGCAAGTGCTCCATCAAAGGTCGAGTATCAACTCCGGCCATGGCTTCTTGTTGTGTATGGATCAAAGCACGATTCTCGGGATCGGCTTGATGGACGGTGGTGTTCCTACTCTTTCTCTTTTTCTTCCTTTTCGGAGGAAGGGGTTGTACACCAATCGGTATTTGTGCACGCCCGCGAGTGAGCATGCAACTAAATACGAGGAATGAGAGAGAAGCTCTCGTGTGACTTTGAAGAGAAAAGGTTTATCCGCTTCGAGTTTCAATATGAAATATCCACAAGAAAGTATAATATACGCGTGTCAAGGACCGGAATGCCCCTCAACACTTTGTAGTTTGTATTCTTCGAATTATTGCTTATTGGAATTATTTATCTATTCTTGCTTTATTGAATTTGATCGATACGCGTGTCAAGGACCGGAACGCCCCTCAACACGGTGTATTGCCTTGGCAATACTTATGGAGAATATGTGTATTGGTTGTTCTTATACGTATACGTATTTACTTATAATAATATATAGAAAATATTTTTGTATTTATGGGGTTTTTTAAAAGAAAATACTATATGTACATAAAAACCGAAGGAATCCAATTATATATATTTTGGGTGCAATCTCTTAGAAAAAAGATTGCTTTTTGATTTTTTAATTTGTTTGATCAATTCTTTAGGAAAAAAATTGTTATTTTTATTTTTTCGTTTTTATATTTTTATATTTTTGATTTTTTTTATTGTTTCTGATTTATGATACGTAAAATAACGTTCACTAGGTGAACGGATCCCAAAATCCAATGAAACCCGTCAATCGATAGTTTCTCGTAAAGTCAAAGAACCGGCATCGGCGCCATTTGAAATTGTATAGTTTGAAGTTCGTTTCTCTCGATTCTTAACCAATTGCAAGTCCTAACAAAATCAGGTTTATGATCGTTTTTGGTTGATAGGGTTATTTGGATTATCTATGTCTATTTGAGCAATCAAGTAAAAATGTGAAAAATATTAACTACGTATGCGTAAAACAATTAGCAATTACCACGTTTTTATTCAAATAAGGACAAAAATGTAAATCTATGGAATTAATGTGCTAAAAATGTAAATGATTGAACTATAATGCTTGAAATGTAAAAATCAGAAACTATAAGGACCAACTATGCAAATTGTAACTAATTACTAACAAAATGTAACAACTTTTAAAACTACTTAACTGAAATTGATAAGTAATCAAAAGTTATGGACTATAACCAAGCAAACCCTAAAAACATGAAAGATTAGCTAGTAATTCAAACAGTTACAAAGTAAAAGGACTAGAATGCAAATAAAAGGGAATTTATATCAAAAACAGGCTACAAGCACAAAGAAGCTCGTATAAGCTCTAGAATCAACCAATTAAGCTCAAACAAGTTTTAAACAGCTTAAAACTCAAATTCACTTAGGCTAGTAAAAGGAATAAGCTTGAAATTCAGTAAAACTCAAATAAGCCAACTATAATAAGCCAACAATAAGTTATCTAATAAGCTAGACATGCACAAGTAGAGTTTTAAGCTGAATCTTGTTAAACAACTCAAGGAGAATCTAGAATGTCTTCTTTTAAGAAAAATGATCAAGTAATAAAACTGGAAACTGAAAATAAGCTGAAACTAGCTTATTGACTAAGTTTGACCAAAATTTTGAAAAAGCTGAAAACCTCCAGATCTACTCAAGACAACTTTCT
The DNA here is from genome assembly GCA_025667525.1 of Glebionis coronaria. Lineage (NCBI taxonomy): Eukaryota > Viridiplantae > Streptophyta > Magnoliopsida > Asterales > Asteraceae > Glebionis > Glebionis coronaria. Next base: position 824,129 of record JANFOE010000257.1, on the reverse strand, counting down.
ACACAGGATTATGAAAGAAAATGGGAAGGTTTATGAAGTGGAATTGTCAGAATGAGAAATCAGTTTGAACTTTCTTTACAGAAACTTTTAGTTGCTTAACAGCTTATTAAAAAGTTTATTTCTTACTTGAATGGTTAAACTATGTAATTTCCTTATAAGCACTCAATCTTCAGATGTTAATGGACAAGTAGGAACTGGTTTGAATCAATTTCATCAAAAATTGAACAAATGACAAGCAATTGAAATCAGCTACTTTTTTATGAACTTGTTAAGCAAAAACTGACCCAAACTTTTTTACAACCAATTGCCTGTTTGACCTTTTTATTGACTTGAAAACTACTCAACTTTGTTTAAAATGACTAAAGTAATGTAAATGAGCCAAAGTTAACTAGTTAACAACTCTTAAACTACAATTAGACAGCAAATCCAAACACTAGTTTACTAAATTTTAACAACTTTTTGTGAAGAGATTATGAGCAATTGGTTACACTAATTTAAAATTGATATCTAGCCAAACTTTATGAACAAAATGGAACACAAATGAACCAATATTATGCAGTAAAACAAACTAATATTCAAAAGGCAATAACAAGCTATCAAACTTGATGAAATGAAATCATTAACAAGCAATAAGCAGGCAAACAAGTATTAAACTAACTAGAAGCTGTCTAAACATCAAAAACAATCCAAGAACAAGCTAAACACACTTGATCAGATCAACAAGTAGGATTAAGCTAGAATTGAGCATGCAAACTGCTATTTAGAGGAATTAAACTCTGAAACTATGAACCTTTTAGCAAAAGGCCTCCACTGATGGAGTAGGTAGGCGCTGAGCCTCCTAGATAGTGTTAAACCACCACCTTAACACTATGATCAACTAATCAACAGCTACATTCATCATCATCACCATTTCTACTCAAATCTGCTTCAAAATCAACAAGAACAGCTACTGGATGAACAGAAACAAGAATGAACAGCTACAAGTCTTTAACAAGAGCTTCTTATGATCAATGGTGATCACAAGCAACTCATATCAACACAAGAGTAACAGTAATGCAGGGATTGTATAAGAGATTAAAGGAAAAGGAGGGAATATTTATTGCTTGAATGTGAAAGTTTGTTACAAAATCTTGTAAGAAGTTACAACTACTATAACTAACTCAAGAGTTTTTCAGACTCTTGAGGTCCTTACACAAAAAAACTACTAGCTAGGATTGAGAGAGAAAAGGGAAAGTGTGTGAAATTTCACACTTAGGCTACATGTTACAAATGAGAGGGCTATTCCCTATTTATAGACAAAAAGTGAGAAGTAGTTGGAGCTGATGACGTGTCCCAACCAATCAATTGCTGCCAAGTGTCCTGAATTTGTCAATTGGAACTAGCCGTTATGAACTTGGAATTGGGCTTTTCTTCTTGGTTGATTTTCAGGGTAATTGAGCACGTGGGTTGAATTCGTCCTTCAAAAATAAGCATTTTTCATGTTTAAAGATTTTCTTGATATGCATTAGAACTCAAACTCGTTCCTGGGTTTATTTGGGGAAGAAGGTGATACGTGGCAGATTTGGATTGGGTGAAAATATATCACACGGATCATTATCCGTTTGTGGATATAATGAATATGGGCTGGCAAGTTGTGATTGGATAAAAATTAAGTAGTGGAATTGACTGTTTGAAAGTCGGCTCATAAATGCTTTGGTGAGGTGTCACTATTAGCTGGCAATCCATGTTTAATAAACCTTGCATTCCTATTGGTTTAAAACTCTTCCACACGGATTAAGACCTTTATAACTTTGAAAAATGGCAGCTTAAGTCCTTGTACTTTGGCAGAATATCCAAATGAGCTAGGAACTTCATTTTAATGGCATTTTTTGTCCTTCCACTTGCATTCTTGTATAATTTGACCCTTTGACTTGGTTGACTGAAGAATTGACCATGTTTGACTTTTATCTTGACTTTGGCAAATTTACACTTTGAGTCCTTCAATTTTGGAGTGTTGTCAAGATAGGTCCCTTATCTTCAAAGTATTGTCATCTTTGATCCTTCTTTGTCTTTTTCATCCAAATAGGCTTGATTTCTTCTTGTTTGCTTGAAAATGTATCCTTCTTACCTATTTATACACAAACACAAAACATACCACATAATTCCGCTTTATAGCACAAAAGTTAGGTATTTCCCTTGTGTTTTAGGGTGATTTGTTGATTAATTGATATGATTTTTTGCTCATATCAGGATGCTGATCAGGCACAAGGTTCGTTTAATTGATATTGAGCCAACAAGCCTAAATACTAGTTATGTGGTCGAGTTAGCTGATGGACAACTAGTTAGTACTACCACTATCTTTAAGAAGTGTCCTTTGAAATTAGCAAATCATATGTTTGAAATTGATTTGATGCTGATAGAGTTCGGTTCATTTGATGTGATTGTTGGTATGGATTGGTTGGTTGCACATGATGCGGTGATTGTATGTGGGGAGAAAGTTGTTTACATACCGGTTAAGGACAAGGTGTTAGTAGTTGAAGGTGATGTCGGTAGATCTCTTCTGATGGTAATATCTTGTATAAAGGCGAGGAAATATGTGGAAAGATGATGTCACATGTTCTTGGCTCAAGTAGTGGAGAAAGAATTTCCGGTATGACATGTGGAAGATGTTCCGGTTATTCGTGATTTTCCTGAAGTATTTCCTGATGACTTGCTAGGGCTTCTGCATCAGCAAGAAGTCGAATTCAAATTGATCTAGTGTCAGGCGCGTGCACCATATCGTTTGGCACCGTCTGAGATGAACGAGTTGGCAGATCAGTTGAAGGAGTTAATGGATAAAGGGTTCATTAGACCAAGTTCGTCACCCTGGGGAGCTCTAGTATTGTTCGTGAATAAGAAGGACGGGTCGTTCAGAATGTGCATAGACTACCGAGAGTTGAACAAGCTAACTATTAAGAATCATTATCCACTCCCTAGGATCGATGAATTATTTGATCAACTTCAAGGTTCGTGTGTGTACTCGAAGATCGACTTGAGGTCGGGTTATCATCAACTTCGTGTTAAAGAAGAGGACATACAGATTACAGCTTTCCGGACGCGTTATGGACACTTTGAATTCCAAGTGATGCCGTTTGGGTTAACTAATGCACCTGCGGTATTCATGGACTTAATGAATCGTGTGTGTAAACCATACCTCGACAAGTTTGTGATTGTATTTATCGATGATATCCTGATTTATTCTAAGAGTCCGGAAGAGCATTAAGGTCATTTGAAGATTATCTTGGAATTGTTGAAGAAGGAGAAGTTGTATGCAAAATTTTCGAAGTGTGATTTTTGGTTTGATTATGTCCAATTCCTTGGGCACGTGATCGATAGTAATGGTGTTCATGTTGATCCTTCCAAAATTGAAGCTATTAGAGATTGGGCTACGCCTACAACCCCGACTGAAGTTAGACAATTCTTGGGATTAGCTGGATAATATCGGCGATTCATAGAAGGGTTCTCTCTAATTTCTAAACCTCTTTCTAAACTTACACAGAAAAACAAGAAGTATGAGTGGGGTTCAGAAGAATAAGAAGCATTCCAAACCTTGAAACAGAAGCTGTGTTCTACACCAATTTTGGCTTTGCCCGATGGTGCTGAAGACTTTGTGGTATATTGTGATGCATCACGTAAGGGTTTTGGTGCTGTGTTGATGCAAAGGGAGAAAGTGATCGCGTATGCATCTCGTCAATTGAGGAAGCATAAGGAGAATTATACTACACATGACTTGGAATTAGGAGTTGTTGTCTTTGCTCTTAGACTTTGGAGACACTATCTCTACGGTACAAAGAGTGTGGTATACACCGATCATAAAAGCCTGCAACATACTTTAGATCAGAAGGAGCTCAATATGAGGCAGAGAAGATGGGTAGAATTGTTGAGTGATTATGACATTCAAATTTTCTATCATCCCGGTAAGGCGAATGTAGTTGCCGATGCTCTTAGTAGGAAAGATAGAGAAATAACCAAAAGAGTTAGAGCTTCAGCCATGACAACTTATTCTGATTTATCTAATCGAATACTTAAGGCTCAAACAAAGGCGACGAAAGAGGAGAATGTGAGAAATGAAGACTTGGGCATAAGGATGACACCTATATTCGAAATTCATTATGACGGAATTCGATATTTTGGGAATCCTGTATGGTTACCGGTGTATGGAGGATTGAGAGATTTAATTATACACGAATCTCATAAGTCTAAATATTCGATTCACCCAGGATCGGATAAGATGTACCAAGACTTGAAGAAGTGTTACTGGTGGCCGAATATGAAGGCTAACATTGCTACTTATGTTAGTAAATGCTTGACGTGTGCTAAGGTGAAGTTTGAGAACAAGAGACCTTCAGGTTTACTGCAACAACCTGAAAATCTAGAATGGAAATGGGAGAAGATCACTATGGATTTTGTTTCAGGACTTCCGAGAACTTCTAGTGGTTATGATACGATTTGGGTGATTGTTGATCGGTTGACTAAGTCGGTTCATTTCTTGCCGATAAAGAAAACTGATGACTTGGACAAACTTACTCGGTTGTATTTGAAGGAAGTTGTTTGTAGACATGGAGTTCCTTTGTCAATTATTTCTGATCGAGATAGTCGGTTCACATCTGAGTTTTGGAAATCGCTTTAGCGAGCTTTGGGGACTCAGTTGGACATGAGCACTGCGTATCATCCGGAAACGGACGGACAAAGTGAAAGAACTATTCAGACCTTGGAGGATATGTTACGAGCGTGTGTAATAGACTTTGGAGGTAGTTGGGATCGACACTTACCATTGGTGGAGTTCTCATACAACAACAGTTATCACGCAAGTATCATGGTTAGGCCTTTTGAAGCACTTTACGAGAGAAAGTGTAGATCACCAGTTGGTTGGTGTGAGGTTGGAGAAAGTCAATTGACGGGTCCCGAATTAATTAGAGAAACGACTGAGAAGATCGTGCAAATCAAGAATCGTTTATTGACAGCCCGTAGTAGGTAGAAGAGCTATGCGGATAAGACGAGAAAACCATTGGAGTTTGATATTGGCGACATGGTTATGTTGAAAGTATAACCTTGGAAAGGAGTAATTCGATTTGGCAAGCGAGGAAAGCTTAGTCCACGCTATATTGTTCCATTCAAGATCATTGATCGAGTTGGTCCTATGGTGTAAAAGTTGGAATTGCCAAACAAGTTAAGTGCTATTCACAATACTTTTCACGTTTCCAATCTTAAGAGATGTTTGCCGGACGAGAATTTGATAATTCCACTTGAGGAGATTCAACTTTATGACAAGTTACATTTCGTTGAAGAACCGGTGGAGATTATGGATCGAGAGGTGAAACGGCTTAAACAAAGTCGGATCCCGATAGTAAAAGTGTGATGGAATTCCTGACGTGGACCCGAATACACTTGGGAGCGAGAGGACTACTTCAAGAGCAAGTATCCGCATTTATTCGTAGACAGACCTAAGGATAAGTAAGCCCCGGGACGGTGCTCTCCTAAGTTGGTGAGGATGTAAAACCCGCAAAAATAAGGTCATTATTTAATTCTATCTTTCAAGTGTTTTGAAATATTTTATAACATTAAATACTATTATGTTTAACAGTTTAAGTTGAAACCGATATTGAATATTTTATTTTAATATTTTGACGAGTAACGAGGACTACTAGTGATCGCGATACCGATGGATGCCCAAAATTTTATATTTTATTATCGATCGTTTCGATATTTAATATTTTCTACGATATCGTTTTAATTGCGTATTAAGTCGTTATATTATTATTTTTCGTGTGCGTTTAAACTTCTAAAAAGTATTTCTATGAAACCCGAGACCGTAAATATTTTTAAAATTTTCATTAGTCACTTCCCGTTCCTTAAGTTAATATTTACATTTCCAGCCCAAAGAAATGCATTTTGGAAAAATCTACCCTCACCTTACACTATATAAGGAAATTCCACTAACAAAAATACATACAACACTTGTAAAATAAAAATCAAACACACCTTTCTCTCTCTATTTGATGCCATGAACCCCCTTCAAGATAAACATCAAAATTTTTGATTTGGTTGGTTGAATCTTTAAAATCTAATCAAAGACCGATCTTGGAAATCTCAAGATCTACATTTTGGTATGAAAATCTCCTACATGCATTCACTTTCAAGATTTTATGATTTTCCATGGTTGATTTATGTTTAAATCATCATGCATGTGATGATCTAGGTAGGATCATCAGGTTTTCATGTTAAAAAGTTGTATTTTGATCTTTGATCTTTGTTAAAATTTTACATGCATTACATTTCTTTTGATTTTGTGAATTTTGATCAATTTCTATCAATTAAAAACATATAAAAACCACTACCAAATTATTATTTTTTTTCTTCTCTCTTTTCTTTTCTTTTCTTTTATTGCCGTGACACCATCAAGGCAAAACACCCTTGGATTCTAATTTCTAGCTTAAATCCTTGAAAACCAAAGTAAGTCCCATGTTAGTAATATGATTTGGATCATTTTGGTATAAAAAATTACAACATGCATGAACTTTTTCTTAAAATTATTTTTTTTGGAAAGATCATCTTGTTTTGATCTATTCTATAGTTGTAAGTAAGTATTATTATTATTATATTCGAAGTGGGAATGTTTGCATGCATGATTTTGATATGGATCTTGTATGATTTGGACATGCAAGTGGTCTAGGGTTATTAGCATTTGATTAGGATAATTTTTAGTTGTTATAAGGAGTATGGAAATGGGTAAATTGTGTTGAAAAATTAATTTTTGTATGGTTTTCAAATAATTAATTTTGAGCCGTGGGTTTATGGCCATTTTCAGAGGTCTTAAGTCTGGGTATAGGTTGATTTTATGGGATCATGTTGTATAGAATTTCGAGAGCTTCTATTTGATATAAAATAGGCCTTCCAACTCCAAACGAGGTGGAAGATACGCTAGTTTGATTTTCGTGTACCGAGAGACGAGTGTTGACACAATCCGAAAATTGTTGTCAATATTTGGATCGATTCTCGGGGACTATAAAATGAGTTTCAAAAGGAGTCAAGGGCTGTTCTCAGGCCCTATAATTAGTGTTTTAAGTCTATTTTTAGAATCAAGTGTTGGTTTTATAAATGGAGATGTTTAGAATGGTCAAAATAGTTTCATAATTCAAGGTCGCTAAACTGTCCGAATTTTGTAAATCAAAGATGTGTCGGGCAGGGAACTTTAGAAGTTAAATCTTTTGATGGGCTCTTGGGAGGACTTTCTACATATAGTATGTGAGTTTCTCACGTAGTATCATGACATTTTGAGGTGTCTAAGTAGGGCAAAACAGCTTGGACATTCGGTATGTTCCGGCAGATTTTTACTAAAAGCATAGAAAAATAAAATGAATATATAGGAGAGTATAATAGTAGCACTTGCATCGTTTTCTCTCGAGTTTGGCGTGATTTTATATTTTGAGTTTGATTTTATTATGTATCATTTATTTCTCTAGTCTATTATTAACGTACTCACCTTATTTGCTAGGTTGCGGTTGTCGTGTTTATCGGGCATCATCTATCGTCGGCGATCGTCTTCAACTGCTATAAATACTAAGGTGAGTCTATAGCCTCGTTTGGCCTCATTCAAATATTTTAAAAACCCGCGAGGGCGAATACATGTTTTTATAAACTTAGAACACAAGATTTTTATAGTATGCTTGTCCCTCTATGAATGGACCCGTGGTTGCCTTTAAATTGCATTAAGTGATTGCCATTATTAAAGCCTCAATTATGGACCGTTAATTAACCTATGATGGGTTAACCGCTAGTACAATTAATAGATCTATGGGGGAAGCCCCCCCGGTTCAGTTTGTGTGGACTTGTCACAGAAGCTTAGGCCTGACCTCCACACTGTTTGGACATACTGTATTGAGAAGTCAGGATACGGCAATGTACCAATATACTGGAGGTAATTGACAATGAATAAATCTCCTGTCTTAATAGACCTACAAGGGAGTGTCTAAGGGCTCGGTTCCATGAGCTTATTGCAATTTATGCTATATACAATTATTATTGTTGATGCAAATTATTAGATGCTTGTTGCCTTCAAGTATGCCACAAACTTATAATCTTTGCTTGTGTTCAAAATGATTATATAAACCTATAGATTCACTCGGCATTTTTGCTGATGATTTTCTCACATGTATTTTAGGTAATCAAGAAGTGTGAAGCTTGGAGGTCACGGGAATGAAGTTGTGCACTGCTTTTGCAATATAAACTCTTTGAATAATTATCATTCCTTTGTTTAAAACAATTTAAATCTTTTGTTTTAATTTTACTTTGGTTACGATGTCTTGGGACTACGCTACTCTGATAAATGTTTTAGGAATGATGAGTCGTTCTTTATAAATTATGTGTTATTGTATCATTTTTAGCACCCAAGGATGTATTCCGCTGCGAGTAAATTTGGGGTGTTAGATCAATCTTTGATTGATTTGAAATATAAAAGATACCAAAAATAATCTTATTCTAATCTATTTTCTTTTCTTCAACCCTCTAAATTCTCGTTATTTTGGTTTACGCAATTACGTTTTAATCGACTTTTGATTAATCTCGATAGGCTTGAAAACATTCCTCGTAGAAATAGATATCGTCAACAATGAATAGTGGAACCCGAGCTTCCACCTATTGTTGTAGAGATGGTCGATAACCGAACAATGGAGGAATTGCTCTGTGCACCCACCGAAGGGTATGGGGAAGCAATCGTTGTGCCGGCTATTTTGGCGGATCATTATGAGATTAAGACGGGTCTTTTATCACTCATTCGTGCCGACCAATTTCGAGGCAATGAGACGGATAACCCGCATTCTCACATTCGGAATTTTCTTTGTATCACCTCGACTCTCAAGTTTAGAGATGTGCCGAATGACGCGATTAAGCTCATGATTTTTCCGTACTCGCTCGAGGGAAACGCTAAGTGATTGGTGTGATAACACCCATCCTGTTACCAATTAATTATAATAATAACCAAGCCAAAACGTGTATTTTATGTCATAAATTTCGGAATTATGCGTGGTTTGTGTTTTTATTGTGTTTTAGGACCAAAAGATGAAAAAGGAAGAAAACACGGGCTTTCACGGGCTTTTATCGATGAAAACGAGAAAAGACGAAGTCAAAATATCAAGAGTGCAAAAAGAACGGAAGTCCAAGGCCTATTCTGAAGATTTATCGAAGAAAAAGTATAAAGACGGAAGTTTAATGAAGTCGAAGAACTCAAGTCTAATTATTGAAGAAATTATAAGACAAGTTCAAATTATATCGACAAATCCCGAGTCGACGTCTAGAAAGACAAAGAATTTAAATCAAGTCGAGACGATAAAGAGAAAGAAAGAAGGAAGCAACACATGCACTCCCCACCTCCTATATATACCCTCCTAATGTTTCATTAGGAGGGTGTTAGTTAGTTGAGTAGATTTTAGTTTTATTTTTGTAAGGTAAGTAGGAGTAGATTAATATACTTTATCTCTCTAGTTTTTCTTGATGTTTTTCAAGCTTTCTCTTTAATCTTGTGTCAAATCTTTGATATTTAATCTTTTAAATTCAAGATTTTAATCATTCTAATTCTACCTTTCTTTATTTTGTTTATCTTTGATTCGTGAATTGCAATCCATCGGATTAGGGCTTTGTTATTCCGACGCAAGTATTCCGATACTTAGTATCGAAATAGGGTTTTTGATTCGGACGCTTATTCCGATGCACACCATCGGATTAGGGTTTCTAGATTTCGATCATTTTTCCGATTGAGATTCCGATAGTAGTGACCAGCTATTATTCCGACATTTTTTATCTTTACACATTCTGATAGATTTGTTTATACTTATTCCGATGATTTCGTTTTGCTATATTCCGATAGTTTCAGTTTTGCTCATTGTTATTCCGATACTTTAAGAGTTATTCCGATTGTATTCCGACCTCTATATTCCGACAGGATTCCGACAGAGGATATTACGATAGAATTTTAGTTTTTATTTTCTATTTTTATTTTTACTTTCAAGTTTAACTTTTCCCGCCATTCTTACTTAGTGTTATTTTTAATCTAGTTGTGTCTTAGTTTTAAATTTATAGTTTTAAAATTTACTTTTAAAAAGTTTTAATTTTTCGTCATTTATTTTTAAGTATTAACTTTTAGTTTAAAAGTTCAAACTTCCACTTCTACAACGACATTTACATTTTCATTTTCGTTTTACTTTAGTTTAAAATAGATAACATTTTTCCTTTATATTCCACCAAGAACGACTGAGTCACACTTTCAACTGGTAATCAATTCGAAAAGACTGGAATAACGATAACTTTTTACATACAAAATCTCTTGTATTAAATGGCGCCACTGCTGGCTCTTTTCGTGAAGATTAACGGTTTTTTGTGAGAGAAGCGTTGGATTTTGGGATCCGTTCACTCGTGAACGTTATTTTTCGTGTCAAACATATTCAAAAATCCATAAAAATATAAAATTTTCAAAAAATCCAAAAAAATAGAAAAACATAAAAAAACCAAAAATATTTCTTGTCTATCTTTCTTTTCCTTTTGTAGGTGTGTATGCGTACCCGTGATCTTAAGAATAAAGAAACACAAGCCGAAGTCGAAACTCAACCTATTTTCACCATGGACAATCGACCAATGATCGAGCTTTTGCAATCGCACGTAGAGGGCAACACCGATGCTATTGTCATACCCGAGATTGGAGCCAACAACTTTGAGCTCAAATCCGGCTTCATTCAAATGGTCTCTGCTCAATCATTCTTGGGTCGTACACTTGATGATCCTCATGACCATATCAAAAGGTTTCTTTAACTCACTAATACGGTCAAGTTTAATGGGGTTTCACAAGAGGTAATTCGCTTGCAACTTTTTCCTTTCTCCTTAGAGGGACAAGAGCGGCATTGGCTTGATAAGTAACCGCCACAAAGTATTCTTATGTGGTCGGATTTAGAGACCAAATTCATTAACTACTTTTTCCTACCCTCACGTATTACCGCTTTGCGGAATGAAATCATTAACTTTGAACAAAAGTACGGTGAGACATTTAGTGAATCTTGGGACCGTTTTAAGGAACTTTTAAGAAAGTGTCCACAACATGGTTTTACAAAAGTGCATCAAATTAATACTTTTTACAATGGTTTAAGCATGAATGACCAAGATTCACTAAATAGTGCCTCGGGGGGTAACATTTTGGTTAAGTCTTCTAATGCCGCATGGGATATTATTGAGAATAAATCTAAAGTGCAAACCAAAAGTGTTCGGGCTAATGTGGCTAGTGCTAGCACTAGTGACACCGAAAGGAGACTTGATAAGCTTACTACGGTTGTTGAAGCACTTGCTTTACAAGCCGTTAACAATGCTAAAAATAACAATGCTATTAATATAACTTGTGAAACTTGTGGTGGGCCACACTCTTATGCTAATTGTGATAAAGCTTATGATCAATCTCACGGGGAAGTGTATTCTTACAACAACACCGAGAGAGTTCATTTCAAGCCTAATGTAGATGTTAATCACTTGTCTTACAACTCGACAAATTATTTGGCTCCACCCGGTTTTCAACAAAGACCACCACAACCTAACCAAAACAACCAAGAGCCGCCAAGAGCTAATTTTCAAGGTAATGCCAATGTGAGGGGCTTAAATGCAAATCAGGGAAATTACCAAATGCGAAATCAAGGCTTTCCAAACCAAGGTTTCAATCCTTAAGGTTTTCCACCTTATAACCAATATCCAAACCAAGGTTTTCAACAACAAGGGTTCAATTTACCTCATCCGCCAACGGACTTGGTTTTGCAAAAGTTGAATGAACATGAGAAAATCATGCAAGCAATGCAAGAATCTACTAGACAAATTCAAGAGTCCACGGATAGGAAATTCGTTCAAATATTACAAACCCTTCGCCCCCAAGGTGCTCTTCCTTCTACAACCGAAACAAACCCTAGAACGAGTGTGAGTGCTATTACTACACGAAGTGGAGAAACTCTAGTAGGACCTTCTACCCCTCCTCCCGTTACTCTATCTACACCTCCTCCACCCCCATTTATCCCTCCTGCTACCACACCTAGTACTAGTTCTCCATTACCGTCTCCACCTCTCACAGAAGAAGTACCTAAACAAAACCCTCCACCAACCCCACCTACCACCTCTAAACCTTCTACTTCTCAACCCTCAACATCTCAACCTTTACCTGCTACACCCACACCACCTAAACCCAACATCCCTTATCCTTCTCGGTTAGACAAGTGCAAATTACTCACAAAAGAGGATTCTCAAGTTAATTCCTATTTGAAGATGATATCTCAAATGAATTTCAACATCAGCCTTGTTGAAGCACTTGTCCAAATGCCGAAATTTGTCAAAGCATTCAAGGAATTGCTTAGCAAGAAGGAAAAGATGGTTGAGTTTGCCAACACACGTTTAAATAAAAACTGTTTTGCAGTTATTCTTAAAGAACTTCCGGAAAAACTTGGAGATCCCGGTCGTTTTGTGTTGCCTTGCATTTTTAACAAAGATGAAGAATTTATTGCCTTAGCTGATCTTGGGGAAAGTATAAATTTGATGCCTTTAAGTGTTTGGAAAAAGCTATCATTACCCGACCTTACACCGACAAAGATGACTCTTGATATAGCACTCTCGCTTACCCCGTTGGTATTGCCGAAGATGTGTTTATTAAAGTTGGTACCTTCACTTTTCCGGTCGATTTTTTTGTTGTTGATTATGAAATGGACCCTCGTATTCCGTTAATACTTGAACGACCATTTTTGAGAACCGGAAAAGCTTTAGTCGATGTTGCCGAAGGTGAATTAATCTTAAGGGTCGGGAATGATGCTTAAGTTTTTAAGATGGGGAAGATTACAAGTAAGACAAAAGGAAAATAATCCGCGAAAATGATTAATGTGCTTCAAGAAGAGCTTACTACTACTTTGGAGAGTATAAAGCCTGATGATTTTGTTGTATATGATAATCCTCTTTTCGAGTCTTGCCATGATAATCCCCTTTTCCAAGACGATGATTCTAATGATTCTATCTCCAATTTGGATCCCCCACCAATTCATGTGTCTCCACCAATTTATGATGACTATGATGATGATTCTAGTTCTGATGGGGATGATTATGTTGCTTTTGTTTTAGAGTATAAAGACATTCCAACATATGATGATTTTGATGATGTTGACACTCTCTCGAGTGATTCTTCTCATCATGACCTTACTCCTTCTTTTGATGAAGATCCTCCGCCAACAATACTTGACCCTACTTTGGATGACTACTCATTTGAGGAAGACTTTGCTACTTTTCTCAACACTTACTTCCCAAATGAGAATGATTCTCCTCCTTTGGACTTTGATGATGCTCTTTATCCTCCTTCGTATATGAAGAAACCTGTTTCAAAGGAGAAGAAGCCAGAAGACACCGATATCCGCAGTACTTATGTCTTGATACCTCTCTATCCACCTTCTGAGGATGAGATTGTGCGATTTATGAGCGGATCTTCTTAAAGGTCTACTGAGCCGGAGTGTTATTTTCCCCTAAAGGAAAAGGTGTTCGATCCCGGTATTGCAATTTTTAAGCCATCTCATTATCCATCTGATGAAATAAAAGGAAAGATTTTTGGAACTTATGGAGATATGCTTGCACCTCGTCACACTCTCTACCTCCGTGCTCAATCTCTGCTTAAAGGAACCTTGCCTACTCTTCTTTGGCTTTCCTTGTTCACCTTAAGCTTGTGCTACTTTATGGACGAAAACCATGTATTTGATCCCGGTGGATATTCTTCAAGCTTCTTACCATGCTAATCAAGGTCGAGTCAGGCTCACGACTCGGTTAACAAAAACAAGCGCTTCTCGGGAGGCAACCCGCAATATCAATCCTTTTTATCTGTTTTTTATAATAAGTGTAGGGGGAGACCCTAGTATGTGTTTTTTGTCTTCTTTCTTATCATGTGCAGGGATTCGAGCTTTCAAAGATCCATTCTTGATGACTGTTGACGAACCGTGATCCCGTGTACCCGTCTTCCTAGTTCTATCCTAAACTCTTTTGATTCTCTATTTTATATTCTTCAATATTAAAATAGGAATCACTTTAGTTGTCTCTTCCTTAGTAAGATTTAAACAACATGCACAATGTCCTAAGTGTAGGGGAGTTCACTCCCACATGCTTAAACATTGAGAACAATGTTTATATTAAGTGTAGGGGACTTCTATCGAAGTTAAGTGGGCTTTTCCTTGTATTTTTCCTCGTTTTAACCGGAAAATTGATTTTTCGACATTTTTCAAAACTTTTTGATCTATTTTGGCCTAGTTGTATTTACCTTTGTTATGGTTATTTTCTTTCTTTGCTAGAATAAATTTTATTAAAATGGTTTTAATTTTTAAACATTGTGAATCTTTTGACTCAACCCGAGTTTACTTATCTAAGTTTACTCTAGCTAGTATCCTTAACGTGTTTAAGTCAAGTTTTGTTAGGCTTTTATATAGGGAACTTTAAAACGCGAAAGTATTAACTCTTACGGGTTAAGAACAAGAACTTTTCTCAAGTTCCTATAATTGATCCTAGAAAGTCGTTTATCAAGGGAACTTTAAAATGCGAATTCTAAACTTGAAAAACTCTAAGAAGTTGCAAGATCCTATAGATGACTTGAAAACCCAAAATTTTTGATTTAATTGGCTAAGCATCCACGAGTCTCATTCCTTGAGATTTTTAATTATGGAGAACGAGAGATGATAGAGTCAATTATAAGTTTGGTATTCTTTCATGAATTTATGTGAGTTGATAATAAGCTTTTTCTCCCATCGCTTGCTTATAAATTTAATTGCAATAAATAAGGTTGTACGATTTGAAAAGTTACTTAGCTTCTAGCACAAGATCGTTTAAAAGTTGCTCAGTATTAATTAGAGTTCATAGCCAAGGCATAACTTATTGAAGCGGGATGCGAAGATTGGCGAGTCCGAAAAGGTCCTAACAAGGCATGAGGGCTACATTTTGTTTCTAAAGATCCAAAGTGATGTGAAGAATCATTTATCAAAAATCAATATGAAGGATCGAGACACACAACGAAAAGCAAATACTCCCCTAAAGATCATGGAGAAGTCTATCTAAAAAGACCCTAACAAGGTATGAGGATAAATAGATCCAAGTCCTAAAAGGAGGCAGATCGTTGTATATCAAAATCCCAAATAAAGATTGGAGAAAAATGAAGAAGTCGTGGTCCAAATATGAAGAATCTCTCAAAAAGTTCAAGTGAAGAAATTCCTATTATGAAGAGAAGACCATTACTTCATGAACGTCTCTCAAGATTTGAAGTATGAAGTCAATGCCAAATATCGATCCGAGAAAGGTCTCAAATCGTGATGCGAGTTATGCCAAGATATGAACTTTATGAGGTCCCGAGAAGCAGTTTAAAAAGATTATGTCTTTAGCTAACTATTGATTAAATCGTCCTACTTTATTTTCAGCCTAAATAACTATCGAAATAAGTCAACAATGCATCCTCGTGATCATTCAAGACAACAATAAAATATAAGAGATACACCTAGGAATAAGGGATTCTAAGTGAATAATTGGGCCACATGAGTTTGTGTTAGTTTGCTAACTTATAATAACAATGATCTCATTTTTAAGCTTGGTATGGGGAACGTGAAACTTGAGGGTGATAATCATTCATGACATTCCAAAACCCTAAGGTAAGTTTTTGATCTTTTTACTTGTTTTCTTCTTTTTTATAATTTTCTATCTCTTTAATAAAGGCCAAGGTGGATTGATTATGATGGAAAATGTAAAACTTGCTTTGTAACTAATGCATTGCATGAGGGCATTGCAATGGTCAAGTGTAGGGGATTTGATAGGTGTGAAAACACCCATCATGTTACCACTTAATTATAATAATAACCAAGCCAAAACGTGTATTTTATGTCGTAAATATCGGAATTATGCGTGGTTTGTGTTTTTATTGTGTTTTAGGACCAAAATATGAAAAAGGAAGAAAATAGGGCTTTCATGGGCTTTTATCGATAAAAACGAGAAAAGACGAAGTCAAAAGATCAAGAGTGCAAAAAGAACGGAAGTCCAAGGCCTATTCTAAAGATTTATCAAAGAAAAAGTCTAAAGACGGAAGTTTAATGAAGTCGAAGAACTCAAGTCAAATTATTGAAGAAATTATAAGACAAGTTCAATTTATATCGACAAATCCCGAGACGACGTCAAGAAAGACAAAGAATTTAAATCAAGTCGAGACGAGAAAGAGAAAGAAAGAAGGAAGCAACACATGCACTCCCCACCTCCTATATATACCCTCCTAATGTGTCATTAGGAGGGTGTTAGTTAGTTGAGTAGATTTTAGTTTTATTTTTGTAAGGTAAGTAGGAGTAGATTATTATACTTTCTCTCTCTAGTTTTTCTTAATGTTTTTCAAGCTTTCTCTTTAATCATGTGTCAAATCTTTGATCTTTAATCTTTTAAATTCAAGTTTTTAGTCATTCTCATTCTACCTTTCTTTATTTTGTTTATCTTTGATTCGTGATAATCGTTGATTTTGCTTCATCTTGGTGTTCATGTGATTAAAAAGTTTATCTTTTTATTCATCTCTAAGTTTTAATACGAATTGAGATTTGAGCTTGACATGCTTATTGGCTTATTTTGTATTTAGCTTAATTGTTTTAAAGTTTTCTTAAAGGTTTTGTCTTTTTAAAGTTTGTTTTAAAAAGTTTATTATTTACAGTCTTGTAAGTTTTATTCGTTCTTTTTTCGTTTAATTATAGATTTGATAAGGTTTTGGTTTGACCTTATTAAAAAGTAGCTTATTAACTTGGCTTTTCGCGAATTGCAATCCATAGGATTAGGGCTTTGTTATTCCGACGCAAGTATTCCGATACTTAGTATCGGAATAGGGTTTTTGATTCCAACTCTTATTCCGATGCCCACCATCGGATTAGGGTTTCTAGATTCCGATCATTTTTCCGATTGAGATTCCGATAGTAGTGACCAGCTATTATTTCGACAGTTTTTATCTTTACACATTCCGATAGATTTGTTTATACTTATTCCGATGATTTCGTTTTGCTATATTCCGATAGTTTCAGTTCCGCTCATTGTTATTCCGATACTTTAAGAGTTATTACGATTGTATTCCGACCTCTATATTCAGACAGGATTCCGACGGAGGATATTCTGATAGAATTTTAGATTTTTATTTTCTATTTTTATTTTTTACTTTCAAGTTTAATGATGTAGTGTTTTTGCAACCCTTTAAGAAAAGAGCAACAAAATAGTGGTAAGCGTTAAGTGTCGGTTTAGGAAAACCAAGCACTAATGACCAATTAAGTTCAAGTTCGTTTCCCAAGGAGGCTAGTGTGTTAAGTGTGTAATGATATGGATTAATTTGTGATTATATTTGAGAAAGAAAAATAGAAAAGGGATTAGAAGAGAATGACGGTTACGAAGACGGATTAAACTAAGTCTAAAAAGGCGTACACGTAAAACCGTAAAAGGTACCAAAATTAAAATTTTAACCTTAAAATTCCTAAAAATTACCAAAAATCCCTAATAATATTCTAAGAGTTTACAAAAAATCAAAACTTGCAAAAACCTTTTAATTAATTAGATAATGACTTTTTAATGCTAATTAAAGCCCTAAAAATCAAAATTAATTATTAAAAAGTCCTAAACAAGATTTTAAAGTTTGTAAACCTTAAAAGTACTCTAATTAAGCTAAAAAGTATTTTTCAAAATTTTAAATCAACTAAAAACTATTTTTAAACAATTAAAAACTACTAAAATCAATTAAAACTTAAATTAATTCTAGAAAATAATTAAAAGACCTAAAAAATATTTGGAAAGTTGCAAAAATCCTAATTAAGTGTTTAGAACCTAGGAAAAATATAAAAACCTAAAAAATCAGACTTTTAATTTTTAATAATAAAATAATATTAAAATAATATTACAAATCCAAAAATTTTAAAAAATTCTAAAAACTTGCAAACTAGCTTAATTTAACCTAAATAACTCAGAAATGAAAGTGAAATTACCTAAATACCCCTATTGGGCCTAGAAAATGGGTTAAACCCAAAACAGTACACTATTGGACCAAATTTGGGCCCAATAACAAAAATTGTTCAAAATAAGCCCAAAAAGCATAGGTTGACTCAAAATTTGATTTTAAACAACTTTTTCCAAAGGCCCAAAAGCTGAAAATGTGAAATAAGCTAACTTATAATAAGCAGCTTATTCTTAATGGGCTTTTTGGCCCATTAAGCTATAAGCTGATGCCATAAGCTAAAATTTGACACACAAGCTTCTTTTGACCTAACAAAGACTTCTGCAAAAAGAAATTTTAAATAAGCCCAAGGAATAAGCCTGAAAATGCAATAAGCAATCTACACAAAACGACAAAATAGTCGTTTTTTAGTTCTAGGCCACCCCAAGTGCTGATTCAAGTTCCAAAAGCTTTTAAATGACTTAATTAAGCAAAATCAACAAAGAGTTTTCAAATAAGCACACTCAGTAAGCTGGAAAATCAAATAAGCACTTATGTTAAAAGTCAAAGTAGTTGGTTTTCTAGTAAAAAGTCAAAGTCAAAGTCCAATAAGCTCCAGTCTACTTAAATGGGTCAAATAATGAAGACCTATCACAAAAAATAAGTTGTTGCAAGTCAGAATAAGCTAGAGTAGCTTATTGATAAGCTGATGACAAAATTGCACTAGCAGGGGCTAGTTTTGGATGTTGAGCAGTGGAAACTTTTTCCACTGCTTGACTATTTTGACTTTTTGTCTTTAGTGACTTTTTTGGAGATTCAGATTTCACAAAGGCACCCAAATGATCTTTGGATCAAAAGGAGTCAATCACAATCAAAATAACACAATCACTAACACCCAATTGATACAGTTTAATCAATTAATCATCAGACATTGCACAGACATGAATAATAAGCAGTTGAGCACACATAAGCAGTTTTAGCAATAATCAGCCAGCCAAATTCAACCAAATGCACACACAAGCTATTATAAACTCCAATAAGCAAGTCTAAACAGGTTTCATGCAATGGTTCAAAGAATTAAGCAAGATTCAAGCAATGGAAGTTACTGATGAACACTAACACATGCAGTTTTCTACTTTTGCTGATGTATTTGGCACACAAGCCAAATTCAACACCTCAAATCATTCAAACAGGTTATATTAACTTTGTTTAAACCACTTTTAGCCCTAAGCATGCATACACACTAAGTGTTCCCAAAATCCTAGGTCAAAACAAGCAGAAACAAGGTCTATATAGCAGATTGTTTGATTCAAGTGTTCAAACCCAAAAACTTGAAGTAAAATACTCTCAACAAGGTATTTATCAGATACAAAGCATAAACAACAACTTCCCTTAACACAATAACAAGTTACAAGCATAAACAGTTAGTCCCAAACACCCAGGCAAAGTGAGATTTCAGGCCAACCAAGCATCAATTAACACTAAAACAAGTAAGATAAACAGATTCAAGCAGATTTAAGCCACAAAATTCACAAGAACACAAGTTTCATACAAATATCACCAAAAAATCACATATTAAGCAGATTTTGAGATTGAGTATGCAAACCTCATGGATGTACATCAACACCCACGAATTTTGAGCTTATGTGCTAGCAAGAACAAGCACAAGCTTCCACAATAAGCCTGCTAAGATTGAACAAGGTTAAAGCACAATAACATAAAAATCAGAAACTTCAAAAATCTTGATTGATGCAAACTTGTTACCCCACACTTGATTATCCCCAAGTTATAAGTCTCACCACACCTTTACCAACTCAGTTAGGATGCTATGATCAGCCCTATAGCCCAAGAATTCCAAGATTGGAACAAGACTTAGCAAAATATCAAGAAAATGAGAAAATGTGCAAACTTTTGCACACTCCTCTTTTGAAAACAGGTTTGAAACTTCAAAAACTAACAAGCATATAACAATAGAAAGCAGTAACAAAGATTGGCCAATGACTTTTCTTCAATGTTTCAAACTCAATTTCATTAAACTTTGAAATGGGATTTACAGAAACTTGAACAAGGAAAAATCAAAAGCTGGAATGAAATGAGGCCCTATGGCTTTATATATAGCCTTACAATCTATCTAGAAAGCTGATGAATAAGTAAAACCCTAGTGTTGAACTTCCAAAATTACCCTTGTGAAGTTTGAATGTCTTGGAGAATCATGTGACGGATTCTTGTTGTGTAGTGATAGCTGGCATCAAAAAGGTGATCCAAAGGCTTGTATCAAGCTTAGAATGTAAGCTGAATTCTCCAACGTTGGATTGCTGCCATCTTTTTGGCAGTATGCATGGGTGTGGAGCAGGGGAGTCACAAGGAGACAAATGGGGTGATGAGGTATCCATGTTTAAGGTTGGGATGTGATTAGCAGACCTTTAATTTTAATTCTAGAGGTGATGGATGCTTAATTCTTGTTTAGTCAATAATCCCCAAATTGTGTGAAGAACACCAAGAACAAGGTTTTAATCCGTTTGCATTTTTAAATAAGTGTTTAGCGCCCTTAATTAAATATTTAATTAAGGGTTTGTTAATTCAGTTGTGGGTGGATAGCTGAGGTGGACAAAGGGTGGAAGGGGATTGATGGGTTTTGGTGAGTGGGGCACGTGTGACCCCTTCACTGGCCTAGGTAAGAATCCTGTCTGCCCCTTTTGGTCCCTTAACTCTTTTCTTCTTGCCTTTTCACTTGAAAACTCTATCAACGCCCAAACTTAGCTTATCAACTTTTGCACACTTTGCATTTTTGGCCAAAAACTTTTACAAAGTGAATTCAGGGGTATTTCTTGCCATATTTAAATTCTTCAAGGGCTGATTTGGCATTTTGATGATGGATAATGGTCTTGACTTGTATAATTGATATTTTGGAGGACTGAAATTGCCAAGTCATGTTTGATGAGGGACCATTCTTGCCAAATGTTGAAAGTTGAGGGTCCTTTTTGTAATTTTGAAATTTTCAAAGGACCAAACTTGTAATTTCTTGTACTTTGAAGGAATTCATGATGTATTTGACTTTGTGGATGATATTGGTTGACAATTTAGCTTTGTTGAGGGGCTAAACTTGCCAAATCTTCAAAGTGGAGGGACCTTTTTGTAATTTTGACAAACTTTAGGGACCAATCTTGTAATTATGAGGATACAAGGGTATAAAGTGTCAATTCTTCCATATTGGAGGACCCTTCTTCATAATTCTTTAAGTCTTCAAGGGTTGATCTTGGGAAAGTCTTCATTAGGGCTTGGTTCATTGTGCGGCTTCGTTTCCCGTGTTCGTTTTTGCATGATTCTTGTGATCTTTTGTCATTTTCTCAATATCCATACCTAAAATACACAAGTAGCAAACACAAGCATATATATGGGTATTTTGATGATATTTAATGCATTTTAAGCCCTATTTGGAAGATGAGACTATGTATAAAAGCAGTCTCATCACTCCCCCATACTAAACCATTGCCGTGCCCTCACGCAATGCTAGAATAAAGTATCGTAGCATCTCCAAAATTCATTTTTATTCACTTTATTGAACGATAAACTAGCTACACTACTACTATTGCTACTACTACTTTCGTTTTAGACATAATGTATGATTTTCATCGCAAAATGGGACTTTTATGTTCACAGAATAAGAACACGTGAATGCCTCGTTAGAAATAATTTCGTCGTCCTCGATTTTCACTCCAATTCCATGCCAAGCGTGCAACGAGATCATTGTCATTATAAGTTAGTAATGCTAACACTACTCATATGCCCTAATTACGTACTTATCCTCCCATTATTCCTAAGTTGTATCTCTAATATTTTATTTTGTCTTGAATGTTTCGCGAGGATACATTGTTTGACTTATGAGATAATAGAGATTTAGGTCTAAAAATAGAGTCCTAACGGTGTAACTAAGACAATCAAATCAATAACCCCTCCCAATAGACAACGATGTTAAAAAATTAAGTTGACAAGAAGAATCGATAAACACGGTTTTATAACGGTTTTGAACATGAGACTTATTACCAAGACTTTTATACGCCCCCTAACGGAAGGGCCTTATTATCTTTGGTTTACCTCCATCTTTTATTCAACTTCGCCATGAAGATTTTATTATGACTTCGGTCTTGCCTTGACTTTTATTATCCGCCTCACCGGTGGTTTTATTAGCCAAAGACGTATATCCTCACGCTAAGGCAAATTTTGGATCTTTAAAGCTTCGAAGATTAAGGCTTGATTCACTTGTTGGGAATTAATTTGATGAGACAAAACAAGAATAATGAAACAAGAAGGACTTATATGCAAATATCAAGCTTTACAAGAATATGGAGCCCTTTCATACAACAAGGAGGACTTATTAGCAAAAGATGGAGGGACTTCTAATGTAATTAAAGTTTTCTTGTAAGAAAAGTCTTGTATTCTAGTATATATAGAATACAATGACCGTAGGTTTTATTAATCCCATCATTCACAATGTAGTCTTAAAGTTGAGTCGTGTGTTCTAGACGTGTGTAACCTTGTAAACACACGTTGGAAAAGAAACACCTTGTTCGTAATCATTGTTCTAATTCCGCTATGTTTATCATATGAACATTGATTATCCTAGTAAGCTTAATCGATCCGTGATTTAAGGTTTCCACAATTGGTATCAGAGCCTCGTGGCTCATGATGCTAGGACCAACAAGGTGTTCGTGTATCGTGAAGAAAAGAAAAATCCGTCTAGGGTTTTTCTGGACGTTTTTGTGTGCGCAGCAGTATTCAGAAGGCCATAACTTTTTATTGAACCGTTGGAGCGCCACGAAATTTTTTGTGTGTGTTCTACACACATATATCTAGAATCCACCGGAGGGATTGTTGAGATCTATCCCCAAGAAAAAGTTATTAAGTGTCAAAGTCACCAGGGGTCATATGCTGTTTTCTGTGAACAGTAATAGGAAAAACGCGATTTCTCCTTCGTTAACCGTTGGATCGTCGTGAAATTCGATCTGTAGGTTCTTGACACTTGTGTCTAGAATCTCACCGAAGGGATCATCGATCTGAGCTATCATGAAGAAGATATTCGATGTCAAAATTCACTGCAGTTTATGGTTTTCACATAAAATCATGATTTAGGGTTTATAAAACCCTAGATCTATTACCCGCTGACATGTGTTATTTAGACGCTGATAGATGTTGGTGTGACGCTGATAGATATTGGTGTGACGCTGACAAGGCATGGATGAGACGCTGATGGCCAGGCGCTGACAGGTACAAAGTTGGCGCTGACAGGAATAAGTTAAGCGTTGTTGGGAAGCGCTGACACTTGTTGTCCGATATATACATTTTTCAACGCTGATAAGTGTTGTCCGATATTGGACAACAAACAGTGTTGATATCTTGGAACGTGATGATATTGGACAACAAAAGGAATGGCTGATGTTTGAGAAAATTGGTACGTTTTTAGCACACAAAAAGGAGATATTTACACACGAAGGTACATGGGATCTCCGTTTTTATTTAGTATATCATGTTGATATTTATGGCTCGGATAATTTTAAAAGGGATTAATGATCTTAAAGCAAGTTAGCAATTATTCGTGGGGATTTGATGGATATTTAAACTATGTAATCGGGATAGCCTTGCGAAAGAGTTATCCAATCTGTGCTTTTACATATGGTATGAAGATGTTATTCCATTAAATTCGTCATGAAGAGGTGTTGACTTAAGGGGAAGAATTCTTATGGTAAGTTTGATGATTGAAGAAGATTTTCGCGAGTTTGTGTTTTATCATATCTTCAAAATTTCAGCAGGTTTGAAGATAACTTGCTTGTTCGTTTAAATGATTGGTGACGAAGACTTGTCATAACACTTGAAGGAGTTACATTATCGTGCTCAGTGTCTCACAAAGGATGAGAATTTTGACAAGAGATCGAGGTCTGCTTATATTTCCTCTCATCATATAAGTTCGACGTCACATGGATAGTGCAAGATATAAGGTACAAGCTTGGGAGATTCCACTTCTTCAACAAATAGGTTATATTCATTTTTCTTCATTCGTAATCTACAATTAGAGTCTACATGGTTCGTGATTCATTTACATGCACCACTCAAGGGGAAACGTTTATTAGTTGTTTATCTTTAGAAGACCCCTATTGGATGAGACAAAAAGGGGAAGAAGATTCAAAGATCAAGGTATACAACTTATTTTTATGTGGTGATATGTTTTACAAGAAATCTTACTTTAAGGGGAAGCTTGTTTCATTCGTGAAAGATCAAGATTTGAAGATTGGTTTTGTCATCATCAAATAGGGGAAGATTGTTGGGAATTAATTTGATGAGACAAAACAAGAATAATGAAACAAGAAGGACTTATATGCAAATATCAAGCTTTACAAGAATATGGAGCCCTTTCATCTTTCTTGTTCCTTAGAACCCATCTTGTCCCAATTGGTCTCACATATCTAGGACAATCAACCAGCTCCCAAACATCCTGTATAGCAAATTGGTGAAGCTCATCCTGCATTGCTTCCACCCAACTAGGTTCTTTGAGAGCATCAAAAATCTTCTTGGGTTCCTGTTGTGACAGAAAACAGGCAAACAAACATGCTTGTACAAGAGGGGTATCAACCTTCTTGTGGATATTAGCAATGAAGTTATCATGAGTCTGGTGAGATCTTCTAGTTTGAACAGGAGTCATGATATTCCCAGTGATTTGAGAGGGAGGATGATTCTTCAAAGTAGATCTAGGAATTCCATTTTCAAGAATTCTGTTGTCTTCAATATCATCCTCTATGTTGCTAATATCTTCTTCAGACTCTCTTCCATCTTGAACCTCTTCATTTATTCTTGAAGGTTCACCTTGTTCAAAATTGGCAGATACGAAATGCTCATGAGTGTTGTCAACGTTGGAATTTTGCTTGTCAGCGCTGGAATTACTTTTGTCAGTGCCAGAATCATTGTTGTCAACGTTTGAGCCATCAGCGTCTGAATTAGTCTTGTCAGCGCTAGAATTGTGCTTGTCAGCGCCTGAATGACCATGCATGTTATCAACTGGTGGTATTGAAGAACCACCTTTATCCTTTCCAACAGCAGCAGCAGCAGCATAATACTCATCTGTCCATATGGGAAATGTAACATATTCTTGTGTGGGAGATGACTCAACTGCTTGTGGTCCATCCTTCTTAGCAACCTGTGTACCTGAAACATTACCAATTCTCTTTTCCAAAACACTTGAAGTTACCTTCACAATGTCTGGATTAGTAACATGCATATAATTTAAAGCTCTAGATAAAGGTTCCAAGTCAAACAACCAATTTGGACCACTTTCAGGATCACTAGGTTTACTCTCTAAAAACCTAACATGTATTTTTTCAAGTATACGTTTTTCCTTTTTAATGTAAACCCTATATCCTTTGCTCTGCACTGAATAACCCATGAAATAACCTTCATCACCTTTTGCATCAAATTTACCTAGGTCATCACTAGTTTCTAAAACAACTACATGACAACCAAAAGGCTTGAGAAAGCCAATATTTGGCTTCCTTCCCCAAAGTAACTCATAAGGTGTCTTATTGTGTATTTTGTTGACCAATGCCCTATTTTGAACATAACAAGCTGTGTTAACAGCTTCAGCCCAAAAGGCTATAGGAAAGTGGGCATCAGCCAACATGGTTCTGGCTGCTTCAATTAGGGTTCTATTCTTTCTTTCAGCAACCCCATTTTGCTGTGGGGTTCTAGCTATGCTAAACTGCCTAGTAATCCCTTTCTTGGCACAAAAATCCTCTAGTAACTGATTTCTAAACTCACCCCCATTGTCACTTCTAAGAATTTTGACCTCATTACCATCTTCTTTTCAATCTGGGTAATGAAATCAATCAAAATTTGGGCAGTTTCACTTTTCTTGGCTAAAAAGAAAGTCCATGTAAACCTGGAAAAATCATCAGTGATGACAAAACAATATGATTTACCCTTCAAACTTTCTATATTAGTTGGACCAAAGAGGTCCATATGCAACAAGTGAAGTGGTTTAGAAGTAGAGTGCACCTGTTTAGATTTGAATGAGACCTTGTGCTGCTTGCCCTTAAGACATGCAACACAAGAGTGGTCATTGTGGAAAGCCTTTTCAGGCAAACCATCAACTAAACCAAGTCTCACAAGTCTATTGATATTTTTAAAGTTTATGTGCCCTAATCTCCTGTGCCAAAGATTACTTTCATCTACTGAAGCTTTAGCATAAAAACATGACATTTTATTATTCATCTTAATTCCATTAAGATTCACATTATATATGTCTTTATGCCTTGGTGTTCTAAATTCTATGTATTTCTCCTCAGGGAGCTTGTAATCTTTGCTTAACACCAAGCATTCAGTATCAGTAAAAAGAACTTTATTCTTGTTATCACACACCTGTGATACACTAAAAAGATTATAGTCGAGTTCTTTTACCAGAAATACGTTTTCAAAACGTAAGTTGTTGGTGAGAAGAGTTCCTTTGCCTGTGATAGTTCCATATCCGCCCCCAAAGAGAACCTTATCACCATCTTCAATGGGAGTGAAGTTACTCAAGTAATCTTCTTTCCCAGTCATGTGCCTAGAGCATCCACTGTCCCAATATCCATAGTCATTAACCTGTTTTTGAATGCCCTGCACATAAGAAAACAAATTAGTTTTCTTTGGGAACCCAAGCCTTGGAAGACTTAAATTCATCTGGTTGTTCAACAAGAACAGACTTGGTTCTCATAACAACCCCATTTTCATCCCTTTTTGGATGAAATGCCCAGTTAACCCCAATTGGTCTTGACATGACCTTTGAAATATAATGAAACCTGTTGCATGTCATAGAAAGACCAGTAGAATTAGGGTTTTGGTCTTGTTTTGGTCTCCATGTTAAGCTAGTAGAAGCTTTAGACCCATTTCCCTGTGGTTGCAAATACCTAGGTTTGGCAGTGTGTCTGTCAGCGCTGAAATTGTTCTTGTCAGCGCCCCGATTGCCTTTATCAGCGTTGAACCTAGGGTTTGCTACAGGAACCCATTGCCTATTGGACCAAGTGTTTGTCTTTTGGAAAGGTCTTAGGCCATGTGTGTTAGACCCTCTAGAAAAGAATGGGGCTGGTCTAACAACTTGTGAACTTTTGTTCACAAAGGTTTTGTGTCTGACATTATTTGACCTATGTTGACTTTTGTCAGCGCTGAAATGGTTCTTGTCAGCGTTGACATTTGAAGCGTTGACACATTTGTATGCCAAATGTGAAAAGCTACCACAAGTGTAACAGGCTTTTCTAGACATAGTCTTAGGTCTAGAAGCAAAGAAGCCTGTTCCATGGTTACTAACTTGGCTTTTTGGTGACCTAGTATTCCTATACATCTCTGCATACTTAACACTAGGTTTTCTAACAGTGTGTGAGCCAAGGTCAACAGCTTTGCCAGTGGTTGGGTGTGTGATTTTAATAGGTGTAGGATCATGGCTCGTGATTGGTGTGGGCTCATTTGGACTTTCACACAACAAACCTCCCTTAACAAACAAAGTGTGGTTAGCTTTCTTCCACTCATCTAGGTCAGTCAGTTTTTGTTTATACTCTTCAACTGGGGAAGTCACTCTAGGTGGAGGAATGAATTCCTTCTCTTGGAGTTCTGGCAAGCCAGTCCAAGATAAGTCCTTTGATTGGACACCATAGAAATCCCCAGCTGGTGGTGGAACACCAGTATAATCTTTCATCCCAATCCCACTCATGTCCTTAGAGTCTCTTTGTTTACTAACACACTCTCCTAGGGTTTGTGTGGCCTTATCAAATCTCTGGATTTTAAGACTCACATTATCTTTATTTTTGTTAGCCTCATCTAACTTAGCTATCAAATCAAGATTAACCCTGTTTGTGATATCTTGAATATCTTTACTTTGATGTAACTCATGTTTTAAGATATTTATTTTATCCTTTAAATCAAACTCCATTTTCTTATACTCAGCTACTGTCCTTTATGTTTGGGTGAGAGCAATTTGATAATTAGATACTTTGCATCTTTCAGAACTTGCCTCATCTAATAATTTTACTATCTCCTTATTTAGTTTTTCAGTATTTAAACGACAACCCTTAGAACAGAAAGCATCATCATATACCTCATTATCTGATGAAGAGGAGGAGTGTGCCATGAGAGCATATTCAACATGCTCTTCTTTAACTTCAGCAACCAATGCTTTGTCCTCTTCCTCATCCTTAGCCAAAACGTTCCAGCTCCAGTCCCATCCTCCAACACCATCAATTTGTTGAACAGCTACCATATATGGTTTTCAAACGCTGACACGTATTGTCCGATATATGGTTTTTAGGCGCTGATGGAATTTCTATTTACGGAATATATTGGATATATTCTAAATGATATATTCAATATATATCTATATAAATAGAATATTTAGATGTTTATTTGATATTATCTCTTGTAGATTCTGTTCCTTCCACTATAAAAGGAACAGGAGTCTTAGGTTTTATATACAATTCAATTCATTCACAATGTAAACCTAAAGTGTGTGTTGCACTAGACGTGGGATTCAATGTATACACGTCTAGTGGTTGTTTGTTATTAATATAATGAGCAACCCAATTGTTTTAATTCATGTGTTCTTTGTGCCTAAACACCTTGTTATGATCATTGTTCTATTCTGCTATGTTATCATATGAACGATGATCAACCTAGATATAATGGTTCATAACCATTGAGTCTAACGATCAATGGACTCCACATCACTTTCAATTTTGCATAGATTTTTCGGCCTTGTGGGGCTTCAAATTGTTTGCTTGATTTAGGTGAGCACTTGAAATCTTATTATTGGGTGAAGCTTTCGATTATTAGGGTGCCAATACTTCAAAACCGTGACGCTGGCGATACCTTAATGTCTTCCCAATTTAATTACATGGAAGCTACTAGAAAAGACTAGAAACCCAACAATCCTAACTAAACCGCTAAGTCAATATTTATTAAGCAAAAAATATTTACATGCGAAGGGAGAATAAGCAAATAACGAGAACACATGAGTTTTTGAAAGAATACGAGTACTCTACGTTTAGCATAGTAACTTATAATTAACTCTATCATTTCTCGTCCTCATTTAAGAGACTTAGCTTAATGTGTAGTTAAGGAATCAAAGCTAAGTGCTCAACACGCACGCTCGGGTCAAAAATTACTCTTATTCTCGCCATCAGAAAACCTACATTCGTGTCTTCAAACACTTATAAAACATGAGAATAATTTAAAATTTGGCCATTTTTAGCCTTATTTTGCAACAAAAACGATAAACAAAAATATAAACTTTGGAAAGCGTGAAGGTTTGGCAAGGCAAGTATCTATTCACCCCCCCCCCCATACTAAAGTTAAACATTGTCCTCAATGTTTCGAGTCTAGGGGTGCAAACACCCCCATACTAGAGACGTAGTCGAATGCCTAATCTAGCATAAAAAGGGTGTAACCAATAAATTAATAGACGTTTATGAAGTGTGCTAAAAACCTAAGGTTAGAACATCAAAGGATATATCATGGATATTGAGAAAGTCTTCAAAGCAAATGATCGAGTGCTCCCATAAAACGAACACGAGAGGCTCCAATCGTGAAGATCATGATCATCTAAAGTTCACAATTCACAAACAACCACGAAACAAAGGTTGGAAGGGCACAAATCCCCACACGTTAACTACATTAGAAAGCGATAATATGTGCATAGGATAAGCATGGGACTCCCCCACGAGGCTCCTCGTTTTTGATTACCGAGTCATGAGCTTGACTCGATCCCCTCAATACTAATTATCATTGGGGAAGGTGACTTGGTCAAGGTAGTTCAAGGATGGAACTTCCCCGCCAAAGTAGTGACTCAACCTATGTCCATTCACCTTGAAGTTAGGACCATCATCTTGAGCTAGCTCGATGGTCCCATACGGAAACACTTGAGTCACGGTGAATGGACCGGACCAACGGGATTTCAACTTACCGGAAAAGATTTTTAATCTTGAATTAAAAAGCAAAACTTGATCCCCAATGTTAAAAACCCGGTTTTTAATTTTAGAATCATGCAACTTTTTAGTTTTTTCTTTGTAAATCAATGAATTTTCATAAGCAATATCCCTCAATTCATCTAATTCATTCAATTGCATTTTCTGGTGTTTTCCCGCGATCTCCATATCATCATTACAATGCTTTAGGGCCCAATAAGCCTTGTGTTCTAACTCGATAGGCAAATGACAATTCTTTCCATACACAAGCTTATAGGGAGTGCACCCAATGGGCGTCTTATGAGCGGTCCTAAAGGCCCATAAAGCATCGTCCAACTTATCCGACCATGATTGTCGGTTTTCCCCAACGGATCTCTCCAAAATCCTCTTCAACGCTCGGTTTGAAACCTCGACTTGCCTACTCGTTTGTGGGTGATAAGCCATAGAAATCCGATGTGTAACCCCATATTTCCTTAGGACCCTTTCGAATTGGTCGTTACAAAAATGGGTTCCACGATCACTTATGATAGCACGAGGGGTTCCAAACCGAGAAAACAAGCTTTTCAAAAACTTGAATACCACACGAGCATCATTGGTGGGCAAGGCCTTGGCCTCCACCCACTTAGATAGGTAGTCAACCACAACAAGGATGTACTTATTACCACGAGATGATGGGAACGGCCCCATAAAGTCTATACCCCAAACGTCAAAGATCTCACACACTTGGATGATGTTTTGTGGCATTTCATCTTTTTGTGAGTCTTTGCCTTGTCGTTGGCATGAATCACATGACTTCACAAGATCTTGTGCATCTCGGTAAATAGTAGGCCAAAAGAAGCCGGCATCAAACACCTTCTTAGCCGTGAGATTAGCACCGTGGTGACCACCCGTGGGTCCCTCATGGCAAGCTCTAAGGATGTTAAAAGCTTCGATGCCAAATACACAACGTCGGATGATTTGATCCGCACAAGTTCGAAACAAGTAAGGGTCGTTCCAAAAGTAGAACTTGACGTCACGAAAGAATTTCTGTTTTTCTTGAGTCGTCATACCCTTAACGATGAAGTTACCCGCATGGTAATTTGCAAAGTCCGCAAACCATGGGGTGGAAGGATCAAGCTTAGAATTCACTACACCAAGTGTCTCGAGCGGAAATGTTTCGGTGATTTCCTTGGGCTCGTAAACACTTTGGTGAGGATCTTCCAAACGAGAAAGATGATCGGCCGCTAGATTCTCAGCTCCTTTTTTGTCAACGATGGTGTGATCAAATTCTTGAAGGAGGAGAATCCAACGAAGTAATCTCAGCTTTGCATCTTGTTTTGCCATGAGATACTTGATAGCCGAATGGTCCGTATACACTATGCATTTAGCCAAGACGAGATAAGGTCGGAACTTCTCAAATGCATACACCACGGCAAGGAACTCCTTTTCCGTTGTAGTGTATTTTACTTGAGCCTCGGTCATTGTCTTGCTAGCATAGTGAATAGGCAAGAAGTGCTTATCATGACGTTGCCCCAAAACGGCCCCAATAGCGTAATCACTAGAATCACACATGAGCTCGAAGGGGAGGTTCCAATTGGGAGCAACAAGAATGGGAGCTTCGGTAAGTTTCTTCTTAAGGATTTCAAAGGCTCGTACACAATCTTCGTCAAAGACAAAACGTGCCTCTTTTTCAAGAAGATGTGTAATGGGTCGAGAAATCTTTGAAAAATCCTTGATGAATCGACGATAAAAGCCCGCGTGGCCTAGGAAACTCCTAACTCCCTTAACGGTTTTGGGATGAGGTAATTTGGCGATGACGTCTACCTTAGCTTGATCTACCTCAATCCCCGCTTTCGAGACCTTGTGCCCTAAGACGATTCCACTTCTAACCATAAAATGACATTTTTCCCAATTGAGCACAAGGTTGGTTTCCTCACAACGTTTCAACATTCTCTCAAGGTTCGACAAACACGAAGTGAACGAATTACCAAACACGGAAAAGTCATCCATGAAGACTTCCATCGTCTTCTTGATCATATCATGAAAAATAGCCATCATGCACCTTTGAAAGGTTCCCGGTGCATTGCAAAGTCCGAATGGCATTCTATGATAGGCAAACGTTCCATATGGACACGTAAACGTAGTTTTTTCTTGATCACGAGGATCGATGGGAATTTGGAAGTAACCGGAAAAACCATCTAAAAAGCAATAGAAATCGTTTCCCGCAAGTCGCTCCAACATTTGGTCCATGAAGGGCAAGGGAAAATGGTCTTTTCGAGTGGCTTCATTCAACTTTCGATAGTCAATGCACACTCTCCATCCGGTCACGAGTCTAGTGGGAATCAACTCGTTGGCATCGTTTGGCACAACTGTCATCCCTCCCTTTTTAGGTACACAATGAATAGGACTCACCCAAGGGCTATCGGAAATAGGGTAAATCATTCCCGCGTCAAGGAGTTTAAGGACCTCCTTTTTGATGACGTCGTGAATTTTGGGGTTCACCCTCCTTTGACTTTAGATTGTGGGCTTGAAATCCTCCTCAATTAAGATTTTGTGGGTACAAAACTTGGGATCGATTCCCTTAATGTCGGATAACTTCCACGCAATTGCCCTTTTGTGGTCCTTTAGAACATCGACAAGTGCGGTTTTTTCATCATTCGAAAGCTCCTTCGCAATAATAACCGGCAACTTGTCGTCCTCCTCTAAATAGACATATTCGAGGTGAGGAGGTAAATCTTTCAACTCGAGAATGGGTGGTTCCTCAAGTGAAGATTTGGGCTCGATACTCATAACCTCCTCGGGTGGAGGAAATGGGAAATCGTTAAGAAAATCCTTGATAATCGAGAAGTCCTCATCGTTGTCGAGGTCTTCATCACAAGTACGTGGAACATTGCATTCTTCCAACGTAAAACCACCACCTTTAAAAGGAGTGAAGGTTGGTGTCGAATTATCAAGAATTGGATCTAACATAGTGGGATTGCCACTAGTTTCTTCATCACCAAAACCTAGAACTTCTTTTGAAAATTCCTCGCAAACCACGTCAATCATATCAACGAGGTTTATGGTTGCAACGGAATAAACATGAGAAATTTGAGAGTTTTGAGTTGCGTTTATAACAAGTTCCTCGTCGTTGAAACGTAAGGTGATCTTTCTAGCATGCACATCAATCAAAGCCATAGACGTATCTAAAAACGAACGACCTAAAATGAGAGGAACTTGAGGATCCGTGGGGATATCGACAACGATAAAGTCTACGGGATAGTAGAACTTCCCCACTTTCACAAAAACGTCTTCCGCCAAACCACATGCGGTAATCGTGGAATGGTCGGCCAACTCGATAGACATTAGTGAAGGAGTAAGATTAGAAAGATTGAGCGACTTGAAGATTGCAAGTGGCATTAAGTTAATGCTAGCACCAAGATCGGCCAAGGCGAAGCATTCTTCCATATCTTGGATTGCACAAGGGATCAAAAATTTACCGGGATCACCGACTTTTTGAGGTATGCGATTAAGATAAACCGACGAACAACTAGACAATTGGTGCAATTTCTCCTTGTTGTTCAACATACTCTTGAAGTTAGCGGCAAATCGAGGCATCATGACCAAAGCATCTGCGAAACTCACATTAAGGTGCAAATCACGAAACATTTTCATAAAAAGCTCAAATTGGTAATTGTCGCGCTCTTGACGTTTCTCCTTCCTAAGTCTCGATGGATAGGGCAAAGGTGGTGTGGGTTGAGGCATAGTAGGCATAGCCTTTGGAATCTCGGGTTCCAATGATGGTAATGGGTCAACCGTAGGTGTGGCATGAGCGGTACTTCGTGGGATTGGGACATGCGCCTTTTGGACCACCACCTCAGGTTCTTCCTCAATTGCTTCCTCCGTAGGAGCAATTGGTTGAGGAGTCGGTTCCTTAAGTGTCTTACCACTACGTGTGGTAATCACTTTCATCTCACCCTTAGGGTTGGATATGGTGTTGCTAGGAAGACTACTCGAAGACGGTTTACACATTATTGCCTCAAACATAGACGAGATCTTATCTTCAAAATTAGATTGCCTCAATACGGCCTCGGTTTGCCTTTTCTCGGCCTTAATCATTTCTTGTTTAATCTCATGTTGCCCTTGTTCCATCTTTTGTTGGTTTTGTTGCAACCTAGTGACATTTCCTTCCATCTTGTTGGTGTGGATTTTAAGTTCATTAGCTAACTCATTTTTCAACTCTTTCTTCAAGTCGTTCTTAAACTCGGATCTTAGGCTAATGATTTCTCTTTGAATATTGTCAAACCTAGCATCATTCCCACTAGCATATTCAACAAACTCACTTGGAAGATCTTTTAATGTTTGCAAACTTTTGTTGTTATTGTGAAAATCATTTTTGTTTGAAACTTGATTATTAGCTCCTTGATTCCCATAGTTTCCCTTGTAATTGTTTTTAAAACCAACTTGATTGTTGCGATAATTGTTGTTAGCATTTTGATTTGAACCAAAACCCGGTGGAGTCATTTGATTAGAGCGGGAAACTTGACCGTTTTGGTTGTAATTTCCCGTGGCCGCGAAGGCACTCGAAGTGTTACCACCGTTGGTAATGCACTCGGAGAAATCATGAACTCCACCACAATACATGCAAGAAACCTCAACCGCTTTAGCCGTAGCGGGAGCACTTTGTTCACCCACTTTAAACTCAATCAAAAGTCCTTTCAACTTATCAAAAATCTTGTTTTCCAAGTTCGCCTCAATTTGGCAAGCATCGATGGTAGTAGACAAAGAAGGTGAAGCCGAAGACGAAGCCTTACGAACACTAGACGTGCTACGAGGACTATACACCTTAGATCTATTTTCAATTATCACCAAAGCTTCCTCAACCGTTTTACACAAAAAATTACCACCCGCAGCGGCATTCAAATAATCCCTTTCATGATCATTAAGTCCATTGTAAAACGTGTCAATTTGATGCAAATCGGTAAAACCGTGATGAGGACATTCATGTAACATTTCCTTAAACCTATTCCAAGCCGTTGAAAAACTTTCATTAAATTCTTGTGAAAACTTTGAAATCTCGTTTTTCAAATGCGTAGTCTTAGAGGGCGGAAAAAATTGGTTCACAAACTTAGAAACGAGATCCTTCCACGTCAATATACAATTGGGTGGCTCTTTCTCTAACCAAATTTTAGCGGGCCCCGCTAAGGAATATGGAAAAAGCATCATCTTAATTGAGTCATTCGAGACATCCTTAAACTTGCAAGTAGCGGTAAGACGATTGAATTGGCGGATATGGTTGTGTGGATTGTCCTTCTCATCACCACGGAATTTGTTGTTTTGGATCATCGACAACAAACCCGTTTTCACCTCAAAATTCTCCGCAAGGATAGCGAGAATCACAATAGCCTCTCCATAACCCTCGGTGGGTGCTTGAAGTAACTCCATCATAGTTCGATTCGCCATGGTTGGTGCTTCTCTTACAATGGGTTCGTCAATAGGAGACTCCTCACTAGAATTGTTTGGAGTGGGAGTTTTGTTCTTTCGTTTACGTGCACGTCTTGCTTGATTACGAGTTAGCATAAACGTCACGTACAACGAGGGGGCGAGCAAAGAAGATTCTTTTTGGTGTTTTGTATTTTTTTTCAATTTTTTTTGTGGTTTTTGATTGTATTAACCTTTTTGGAAATTTGTGAATGTATTAAGTAGACAAAAATCTACAAATCTCCTCCTTAATCAAATCTCTTGATTAAAGAAGCCTTAAGGAATGAAAACGATCACGTGAAGTGAATGCCTTCGATGACTTAAGAACGTTGGTGGAACACCAAAACGTTCAAGAGGGTTTAATCAATGAAAACCAAGAAAATATATATGATACTTAGTAATACTTTGGGCGGAAAAACCCTCGATTAGCTCTCACAATCAAATACTCACAAGCAAGCGGGGAAACGAGGCGGCGCGAAGCACTTACGAGCCTTTTTCCTTAGGATATATTTTATAATATCCGCCTTATACCCACCTTATAGTTCGTATTTTCAAGATTAAGCTTCACGAAAGTATTTATCTATTTTTGCCTTTTTTCTTTGCTTTGAGATTCGAATACAATGATTGGGTAATGACCTCCCAAGTCAAGGTTGTGATTTCTCACGTATTTGGAGTACTTGTGAATTTATTGTTCTATGTATACAATATATTAATAATATTCACACGAAAACCGAAAACCGATAATACGTATTAGTAGAGTGCTACTAATACAAATACTAATTATGGTTAGTATATAAAAACAACAATGCCAAATCAAAACACAAAACGCCTCCCCGCCAGCGGCGCCAAAATTGATGTAGTGTTTTTGCAACCCTTTAGGAAAAGAGCAACAAAATAGTGGTAAGCGTTAAGTGTCGGTTTAGGAAAACCAAGCACTAATGACCAATTAAGTTCAAGTTCGTTTCCCAAGGAGGCTAGTGTGTTAAGTGTGTAATGATATGGATTAATTTGTGATTATATTTGAGAAAGAAAAATAGAAAAGGGATTAGAAGAGAATGACGGTTACGGAGACGGATTAAACTAAGTCTAAAAAGGCGTACACGTAAAACCGTAAAAGGTACCAAAATTAGAATTTTAACCTTAAAATTCCTAAAAATACCAAAAATCCCTAATAATATTCTAAGAGTTTACAAAAAATCAAAACTTGCAAAAACCTTTTAATTAATTAGATAATGACTTTTTAATGCTAATTAAAGCCCTAAAAATCAAAATTAATTATTAAAAAGTCCTAAACAAGATTTTAAAGTTTGTAAACCTAAAAAATACTCTAATTAAGCTAAAAAGTATTTTTCCAATTTTTAAATCAACTAAAAACTATTTTTAAACAATTAAAAACTACTAAAATCAACTAAAACTTAAATTAATTCTAGAAAATAATTAAAAGACCTAAAAAATATTTGGAAAGTTGCAAAAATCCTAATTAAGTGTTTAGAACCTAGGAAAAATATAAAAACCTAGAAAATCAGACTTTATATTTTTAATAATAAAATAATATTAAAATAATATTAAAAATCCAAAAATTATAAAAAATTCTAAAAACTTGCAAACTAGCTTAATTTAACCTAAATAACTCAGAAATGAAAGTGAAATTACCTAAATAC
Organism: Glebionis coronaria; assembly: GCA_025667525.1. Taxonomy (NCBI): domain Eukaryota; kingdom Viridiplantae; phylum Streptophyta; class Magnoliopsida; order Asterales; family Asteraceae; genus Glebionis; species Glebionis coronaria. The sequence goes on along the minus strand of JANFOE010000257.1, from coordinate 787,080 downwards.
CCCTATTGGGCCTAGAAAATGGGCTAAACCCAAAACAGTACACTATTGGGCCAAATTTAGGCCCAATAACAAAAATTGTTCAAAATAAGCCCAAAAAGCACAGGTTGACTCAAAATTTGATTTTAAACAACTTTTTCCAAAGGCCCAAAAGCTGAAAATGTGAAATAAGCTAACTTATAATAAGCAGCTTATTCTTAATGGGCTTTTTGGCCCATTAAGCTATAAGCTGATGCCATAAGCTAAAATTTGACACACAAGCTTCTTTTGACCTAACAAAGACTTCCGCAAAAAGAAATTTGAAATAAGCCCAAGGAATAAGCCTGAAAATGCAATAAGCAATCTACACAAAACGACAAAATAATCGTTTTTGAGTTCTAGGCCACCCCAAGTGCTGATTCAAGTTTCAAAAGCTTTTAAATGACTTAAATAAGCAAAATCAACAAAGAGTTTTCAAATAAGCACACTCAATAAGCTGGAAAATCAAATAAGCACTTATGTTAAAAGTCAAAGTAGTTGGTTTTCTAGTAAAAAGTCAAAGTCAAAGTCCAATAAGCTCAAGTCTACTTAAATGGGTCAAATAATGAAGACCTATCACAAAAAATAAGTTGTTGCAAGTCAGAATAAGCTAGAATAGCTTATTGATAAGCTGATGACAAAATTGCACTAGCAGGGGCTAGTTTTGGATGTTGAGCAGTGGAAACTTTTTCCACTGCTTGACTATTTTGACTTTTTATCTTTAGTGACTTTTTTGGAGATTCAGATTTCACAAAGGCACCCAAATGATCTTTGGATCAAAAGGGGTCAATCACAATCAAAATAACATAATCACTAACACCCAATTGATACAGTTTAATCAATTAATCATCAGACATTGCACAGACATGAACAATAAGCAGTTGAGCACACATAAGCAGTTTTAGCAATAATCAACCAGCCAAATTCAACCAAATGCACACACAAGCTATTATAAACTCCAATAAGCAAGTCTAAACAGGTTTCATGCAATGGTTCAAAGAATTAAGCAAGATTCAAGCAATGGAAGTTACTGATGAACACTAACACATGCAGTTTTCTACTTTTGCTAATGTATTTGGCACACAAGCCAAATTCAACACCTCAAATCTTTCAAACAGGTTATATTAACTTTGTTTAAACCACTTTTAGCCCTAAGCATGCATACACACTAAGTGTTCCCAAAATCCTAGGTCAAAACAAGCAGAAACAAGGTCTATATAGCAGATTTTTTGATTCAAGTGTTCAAACCCAAAAACTTGCAGTAAAATACTCTCAACAAGGTATTTATTAGATACAAAGCATAAACAACAACTTCCCTTAACACAATAACAAGTTACAAGAATAAACAGTTAGTCCCAAACACCCCTTTATCTTTTCCAAATCAAATTTTTCAAAGGCAAAGTGAGATTTCAGGCCAACCAAGCATCAATTAACACTAAAACAAGTAAGATAAACAGATTCAAGCATATTTAAGCCACAAAATTCACAAGAACACAAGTTTCATACAAATATCACAAAAAAATCACATATTAAGCAGATTTTGAGATTGAGTATGCAAACCTCAGGGATGTACATCCACACCCACGAATTTTGAGCTTATGTGCTAGCAAGAACAAGCACAAGCTTCCACAATAAGCCTGCTAAGATTGAACAAGGTTAAAGCACAATAACATAAAAATCAGAAACTTCAAAAATCTTGATTGATGCAAACTTGTTACCCCACACTTGATTATCCCCAAGTTATAAGCCTCGCCACACCTTAACCAACTCAGTTAGGATGCTATGATCAGCCCTATAGCCCAAGAATTCCAAGATTGGAACAAGACTTAGCAAAATATCAAGAAAATGAGAAATTGTGCAAACTTTTGCACACTCCTCTTTTGAAAACAGGTTTGAAACTTCAAAAACTAACAAGCATATAACAATAGAAAGCAGTAACAAAGATTGGCCAATGACTTTTCTTCAATGTTTCAAACTCAATTTCATTAAACTTTTAAATGGGATTTACAGAAACTTGAACAAGGAAAAATCAAAAGCAGGAATGAAATGAGGCCCTATGGCTTTATATATAGCCTTACAATCTATCTAGAAAGCTGATGAATAAGTAAAACCCTAGTGTTGAACTTCCAAAATTGCCCTTGTAAAGTTTGAATGTCTTGGAGAATCATGTGACGGATTCTTGTTGTGTAGTGATAGCTGGCATCAAAAAGGTGATCCAAAGGCTTGTATCAAGCTTAGAATGTAAGCTGAATTCTCCAACGTTGGATTGCTGCCATCTTTTTGGCAGTATGCATGGGTGTGGAGCAGGGGAGTCACAAGGAGACAAATGGGGTGATGAGGTGTCCATGTTTAAGGTTGGGATGTGATTAGCAGACCTTTAATCTTAATTCTGGAGGTGATGGATGCTTAATTCTTGTTTAGTCAATAATCCCCAAATTGTGTGAAGAACACCAAGAACAAGGTTTTAATCCGTTTGCATTTTTAAATAAGTGTTTAGCGCCCTTAATTAAATATTTAATTAAGGGTTTGTTAATTCAGTTGTGGGTGGATAGTTGAGGTGGACAAAGGGTGGAAGGGGATTGGTGGGTTTTGGTGAGTGGGGCACGTGTCACCCCCTCAATGGCCTAGGTAAGAATCCTGTCTGCCCCTTTTGGTCCCTTAACTCTTTTATTCTTGCCTTTTCACTTGAAAACTCTATCAACGCCCAAACTTAGCTTATCAACTTTTGCACACTTCGCATTTTTGGCCCAAAAACTTTTACAAAGTGAATTCAGGGTATTTCTTGCCATATTTAAATTCTTCAAGGGCTGATTTGGCATTTTGATGATGGATAATGGTCTTGACTTGTATAATTGATGTTTTGGAGGACTGAAATTGCCAAGTCATGTTTGATGAGGGACCATTCTTGCCAAATGTTGAAAGTTGAGGGTCCTTTTTGTAATTTTGAAATTTTCAAAGGACCAAACTTGTAATTTCTTGTACTTATAAGGACTTCATGATGTATTTGACTTTCTGCATGATATTGGTTGACAATTTAGCTTTGTTGAGGGGCTAAACTTGCCAAATCTTCAAAGTGGAGGGCCCTTTTTGTAATTTTGACAAACTTTAGGGACCAGTCTTGTAATTATGAGGATACAAGGGTATAAAGTATCAATTCTTCCATATTGGAGGACCCTTCTTCATAATTCTTTAAGTCTTCAAGGATTGATCTTGGGAAAGTCTTCATTAGGGCTTGGTTCATTGTGCGGCTTCGTTTCCCGTGTTCGTTTTTGCATGATTCTTGTGATCTTTTGTCATTTTCTCAATATCCGTACCTAAAATACACAAGTAGCAAACACAAGCATATATATGGGTATTTTGATGATATTTAATGCATTTTAAGCCCTATTTGGAAGATGAGACTATGTATAAAAGCAGTCTCATCATTTAACTTTTCCCGCCATTCTTACTTAGTGTTATTTTTAATCTAGTTTTGTCTTAGTTTTAAATTTATAGTTTAAAAATTTACTTTTTAAAAGTTTTAATTTTTCGTCATTTATTTTTAAGTATTAACTTTTAGTTTAAAAGTTCAAACTTCCACTTTTACAACGACATTTACATTTTCATTTTCGTTTTACTTTAGTTTAAAATAGATAACCTTTTTCCTTTATATTCCACCAAGAACGACTGAGTCACACTTTCAACTGGTAATCAATTCGAAAAGACTGGAATAACGATAACTTTTTACATACAAAATCTCTTGTATTACTAAGCGTTGGTATGAAAAGGAACCACCGTGTTCGATTTTAACATGGGACGATTTAGTGTCTAAGTTCATGAATTATTTCTTTCCACCATCTAAAACAACTCACTTTAAGAATGAAATAACTAGGTTTGAACAAAAAGTGCATGAATCGTTTGGAGATGCTTGGGAAAGGTTAAAGGATTTGTTGAGACAATGTCCACGCCACGGTTTCACGGAGTTACACCAAATAAATACTTTTTATAATGTACTTAATATGGTTGAACAAGATTCTTTAAATGCCGCCGCGGGTGGTAATCTTTTTAGAAAAACTCCGAGAGACGCGTGGGGTATCATTGAGAATAAGTCTAGAGTTCAATATTCACGAAACACACTGGTTGTTTCTCATGTGAATTCATCTAATCCCGAGATTGCTAGATTGGACTCTAAGATTGATACGATTTTGAATGAGATTAATAAGAATCCTCATGGATCGATTAATGCGGTTGAGAATTTTTGTGTATTATGTGGTGGAGCACATTCGAATTATGCTTGTTTAACCACGGGGTTTGATCAAGCTAGTGCTTTTGCGGCGACGGGAACTTATGGCCCTAACGGTCAAGCTCCTCGTCAAAACCATGTTGCTCCACCGGGTCAAAATAGATACAACAATGGAAACAATGGGAATAATTTTAATCGTGGTAACCAAGGGAACTTTAATCAAGGAAATGGATTCATGGCAATCAAAACAATCAAGGTTTTCAAAACAATAATCAAAATAATTTGTCAAGCTATATCAAAACAAATGAGGCAAATTTAAAAGCTTTTCAAAATAATCTTCAAGTACAAATGAACACTTTGAAACTCGATTTTCAAAATATGATTAAGGGGCAAAATAACAAGATTGAGCTTAATCAAACTCGTTTAGAGCAAAACCAAAAAAGTATTGAAGGAAATTAAGCTAAGTTTGAGAACAAAATTCTTTCGATGTTTGAAGCAATAATGAACAAACCTTCCTCTTCTTCGGGTGGCTTACCTAGCAACACCATTCCAAACCCGAAGGGTGAGATGAAAGCTATTACCACACATAGTGGGAAAGCTTTAGACGGACCTTTGCTTTCACATGTTAGTACCTCTCTGGTGAGGAAAGTGGAGCAAGAACCCGAGCTGGTTAAAAAAAAAGAAATTCATAATCCACCAAAGGTAGACCAATTACCTATTCTGGAACCCGAGCTTCCGAAGACAAAACCCACACTACCCTACCCTTCTAGACTTAACCAAGAGAAGCTCCGTGAAAGATCCAATGCTCAAATGTCTACATTTCTTAAAATGTTTAAGCAACTTCACATTAATGTTAGTTTCGTGGATGCATTGCTTTATATGCCTAAGTTTGCTTCGACTTTCAAGAAATTGATTAGCGATAAAGGGAAGCTTAAAGAGCTTATCATTCTCATGATTCTAATTGTTCGGCGGTTCTCCCAAAAAGCTTACCGAAAAGCTTGGAGACCCCGGAAGATTTCTTATCCCTTGTGAATTTCCGGAAATGAAGGAATGTTTAGCATTAGCCGATCTTGGTGGTAGCATTAATTTGATGCCTCTCTCCGTTTGGAAAAGGTTATCACTTCCCGAGCTCACACCTACTAGGATGACTCTCGAGCTTGCGGATCGATCGACCGCCCTTCCGGTAGGTATAGCTGAGGATATCTTTGTTAAGGTAGGGAAGCTTAATTTTCCGGCGGATTTTGTAGTTGTGGATTACCCCGAAGATTCACGTGTGCCGTTGATTTTAGGAAGACCATTTTTAGTACGGTTAGTGCCTTAATTAACATGAAAAGTGGTAAAATGACTTTAAGTTTTGATGATGAGACCATTACCTTTGATATCGGGCACGTTTCTAAGTATTCTAATTAGCATTTCAGGGAGTCAATCAATCGAGTTGATATGATTGATGTTGCTTGTAAAGAATATTCTCAAGAAGTGCTTGGATTCTCGGTTAATTCTGAAAGTGTCAATCCTTCTTTATCGGATCCTATTATTGCCCTTTCTTCTCCACCCCTTACTCCATTCGGGGCTAGTGATTTTATCTTGGAGGAGGTTGATGCTTTTCTTAGCACACCGTATTTGCCATTGACGTATGATGAGGATTATCATGATACGGAGGGAGATATCGACTTGCTTGAAAAATTTTTGAATGAAGATCCTTTTCAATCACCACCTATGGAAATTAAAGTTGTGAACAAAAATGAAACAAAAGTGAAAACTTCTCTTGAAGAAGCACCCAAACTAGAACTTAAGGATCTTCCCACTCATTTGGAGTATGCTTTTCTTGAGGGAACGGATTAATTACCGGTGTTATTGCAAAAGGATTGAAATTTAATGAAAAGGAAGAACTTATCAAGGTATTTTAGAAACATAAACGGGCCATTGCATGGAAAATCTCCGACATCAAGGGTATTGACCCAAAATTTTGTACTCATAAAATTTTGATGGAGGAAGATTATAAACCCCCTAACCAAAATCAAAGAAGGGTTAATCCAAAGATTCATAAGGTGATCAAAAAGGAAGTTATGAAACTTCTAGATGCCGGAATGATTTACCCTATCTTCGATAGCCCATGGGTTATCCCCGTGCATCGTGTTCCAAAGAAAGGAGGAATGACGGTAGTGACTAATGAGGATAATGAGTTGATTCCTACAAGACTCGTGACCGGTTGGTGTGTTTTTATTGACTATAGAAAGCTTAATGATGCCACTAGGAATGATCATTTTCCATTACCTTTCATGGATCAAATGTTAGAGAGACTAGGGGAAATGAATTCTATTGCTTTTTGGATGGATTTTCCAGCTATTTCCAAATTCCTATAGACCCTCGTGATCAAGAAACAACCACATCCATTTGTCCTTATAGAACATTTGCTTATCTTAGAATACCTTTTGGGTTATGCAATGCTCCGGGGACGTTCCAAAGGTGTATGATGGCCATTTTTCATGATATGGTTGAGAAAACCATGGAAGTCTTCATGGATGACTTCTCGGTTTTTGGGGAGTCTTTCACTTCATGTCTCTCTAATTTGGAACGGATGTTACAACATTGTGAGGAAACAAATCTCGTGCTTAACTATGAAAAATGCCATTTCATGTGCAAAGAAGGCCTTGTTTTAGGACATATGATCTCTAAGGCCGATATTGAGGTAGATGGGTCCAAAATTGACGTGATTGCCAAATTACCTCCACCCACCACCGGTTAAGAGAGTTAGGAGTTTTCTCAGCCATGCCGGCTTCTATAGACGTTTTATCAAAGACTTCTCTAAGATAGCTCGGCCTATGACCCATCTTTTGGAAAAAGAGACTCCATTCCTCTTTTCGGATGAGTGCATCAAAGTCTTTGAGATGCTTAAAAAGAATTAACTGAATCACCAATTTTAGTTGCCCCGGATTGAGATCTACCTTTTGAAATAATGTGTGATGCTAGTGATTACGCGGTAGGTGCGGTTTTCGGGCAACGTAAGACCAAACATTTCTTGCCTATACATTATGCAAGTAAGACTATGATGGATGCTCAAACTAAGTATACTACAACAGAAAAGGTGTTACTTGTCGTTGTATATGCTTTCGAAAAGTTTAGATCATACCTCGTCTTGTCTAAAACCATAGTGTATACGGACCACTCGGCTATCAAATATCTTCTTAATAAACAAGATGCAAAGCCAAGGTTGCTCCGGTGGATTCTCCTCCTTCAAGAATTTAATGTCCAAATTCTAGACAAAAAAGGAGCCGAGAATCTCGTGGCCAATCATCTATCTAGACTTGAGAATCCTCACCAAAGTTATCGAGAAAACAAGGAATTTAATGAAACATTTCCTCTCAAGACGCTTGGAATGATTGCTTTTTGTGGTAATGATTGTACCCCATGGTTTGCGGACATCACAAATTACCATGCGGGGAAATTCGTGATTAAGGGTATGTCGTCCCAACAAAAATGGAAATTTTTCAAGGACATATCTTACTACTTTTAAGACGACCCCTTTTTTTTCGAGTGTGCGCGGATCAAGTGATTCGTAGGTGTGTGTTTGGTAAAGAAGCTAAAGATATTCTTAAAGCTTGTCATGAAGGACCCACCGGGGGACATTATGGTGCCAACTCAACCGTGAAAAAAGTCTTTGATTCCAGTTTCTTTTGGCCTACCATATATCGAGATACCCAAGACTTGATCAAGACTTGTGATGGTTGTCAACGTCAAGGAAAGAATTCACAAAGGGATGAAATGCCCCAAAATATAATACAAGTTTGTGAAGTCTTTGACGTATGGGGAATCGATTTTATGGGGCCATTTCCATAATCAAAAGGAAATAAGTATATTCTCATAGCCGTGGACTGCTTGTCAAAATGGGTTAAAGCTAAGGTGAAAGTCCCAAATATAACAATTTTCGAAACTATAACTCGTATAAACACAAATACACAACGAAATACTTTTCAAACGCGTAATGCTTTATTAACTATCATAAACAAAGTATTACAAAGTGCTATGAATACACTCGTTGAATAACAATAAGAAATGAACCCTAGAACGAGTAAACTTGATTCGAGTCTCAAGTTTACAAGAGAACCTATGAGTCACTAGTAGACAGCTGAGGGCTCAGAGGTTCCAAAGGGAGAAAGAACTTAGATAATTTATCCAAGCACAAGGGTTAATTAACTCTTCTTTCTTACTCCTATATATAGTGGTACGAGGTTGCTTCCTTAGTGGGAGTAGTTGATACGTGTCATCTTCTGAGTGGAAGAGTAAACGTTTTAAATGCATGTCCAAATCGAGACATACCTTTAAACTACTTTAGGTGAACAGTTCTGCCAACTGTTCACCTTTTGTCCCACTAGGTCGTACTAGGCTTTATCTTGAATCTCTTGTTTTGTCCCGCTCAAAACACTTTATAGATTCTCCCGCCTAAACTATAAAAGGATTAGACAAGCTTTGCTTGTATCAGACTTCTAGGGTTCTTAAGTGATTTATGAGTATTGTCATCTCAGAGATCCTTGAACACCAGCACATTCCTTCTACATCCCAGCTATTCATAATCATTGGTAAGTATGACTTCAGATTATCTTCGACTTCTCTAACGATGTCTTTGACTTGAATGTTCCTGGTGTGCCAGTTGAGGCTTTGCCTTCCGCTAGTCTGGTCTCTGTCGCTGGTCCTCTCAGCGACCAGTAACACTTAGTCTAATTTAAAAAAATCAAGAATGGGCCATAGTTTACACTTTCATTGGCCCAACAATCTCCCCCTATTTGTTTACAAATTATACTCAGTCTAGAATTATTGTAAGTGAGTACACAGCTTCTTACACATAATTTTAACAAACATACCTCAGAGTTTTATTCAACAAAAAAAACCTAGTCTATTACATGGACACCCAGAGGTGTAAAATAAAAACAAAAGATTCTTTAGCGATCGAGGCCTTGGTCCACAGTTCTTTAAGCTTCGACTTTATCAGCTATGGAGTTGATGATTTACTCCATCTCAAACCCAAAATCACTGGCTTCCTTGTAGTTCATGAGCATGCCTTGTTTGAGTCTGATGAGTTGTACGGTTGAGGCCAAGTGTAACTCATTTTTTCTCTGGAAGTAGTATGCATAGTTCCCATTCATGAGTACCAATCCTATCTCTGGTTCGGAGTAGACTTGGCCAACCACTGGCTTAGTAATCTCTTTTGGAAGTACAAGGTTTCTGTACATTCCATCTACCACAATATTTTCAGTGACCATCTTCTCTACTAGAGTCCCCATTTGGGGTTTTCCTTTTTCTTTGTCCTTAAGTTTGTTGTTGTTGTGATAGTTGGGGAGACAGAGGTAGCTTCAGCTTCTTAGCAGTGTCTCTTACCCAATTAAGCTTAGCTTGTATATTTTCCATCATTTGGGCAGCACCAGGCCAAGTCTTCTTTTAGGTAAGAGACAGCACTTCTAACCATTCAGAGAGGCCCAAGTCTCTGAGTCTAAAGTCATTGAAGACTTTGTAGTTTGTTATTTGATTATCTCTGTATAAGGTCATCACTACTTTCTTGTCTTTATCAGTGTAGCAAGTGTACTTGGTGATTTGACCGGGCTCAACTCTTTGGTTTACTAATCTATCATACTACTTTTGAAGGTTGCTCCTCTTGGCTTCAAGTTCTTTTAACTTATTCAACTAAGCTTCCATTACAGCCAGTGAGAGTAGTTTGTTCAGAGCCTCTTTGCTCTTGAGTTCAGTAGCCCTAATGTCAGCTAACCGCTTTTGTTCCATGATTTGAGCCTTTGCCTGCTCAAGGGTTAGTGGTGGTTCATCTGCACTTTTGAATTTGTTGAGATCAGAGTGTTTTGTAGTGGATCCTCCTTCTTCTTAGAGAGAGTGCAGGGTTATTACTGGCACCCAGTGGCAATGCCTTTCCCTTTGTCCTTTGCCACCTCAGTGCTTAGATTGAAAGATCTGATGGGCTTTGATGTAAGGATCTCTGTTGTGGGTTTTGGTTGTTTAAGTGGTTGCTCCCCCTTAGGTGGTGCATCATCTTCTTCTTCTTCAGAGGTGGAGGTAGCTGAATTCTCCCCCTCACGCATAGCACCAGCAGTAGTTGTGCTTGATCCAACTTTATGGAACTTAACATATTCTTGATGTATGAAGAGACAGATTTCCTTAAGTTCCTCCTGTAATAGCTCCTGAAGAAGTTGCCTGAAAGGTTCAGACGCCTTGGCAATGGCAGCGACATTTGCCTTAACTGTTGTTGTGAGGACTGAAGGCATATATTGTTGTAGACTCTGGTTTAAAACCACTGGTAGTTGAGTTTTCAAGGTATTACCCAGTAGTTGCAGTAGCAATGAAGTCAGAGAGGATTCCACAGATGAAATTAGGGAAGTCTCTAAGTTTGTGGTGAGTTCTTCAGCAGCATGGGTGAGAGTTTGTATCTCAGAGAGGATAACATCATTTGTGACTTTAGGCTTTGTGATGCTGATGTCTCCTCGCTTAACCCATAGTTCCTCAGCGCCCAATTCTTGAACATCTTTCATTCTTGGAACAGGGATAGGCTTGAGGGTTTGCATATATTCCAAGTGTTTATTTGCACCCAGTTCCATGACATTTGGCAAAGTGGGGAAGGAGACTGGGGTTGGTGTACTGGCCCGCTGTTCCCATAGCTGCTTGGCAGCCAGTTCCTAAACATTAATCATTGATGGGAAGGAAATGGGCCTTAACCTCATATGTGACTTGGTCATCATTAGCGTCCATGTCATCAAAGTCTGAAATAGTAAGATCATCTTCAATGATAAAGACTTCATATTCGGGCATAGAATCAATGTCTGACATAGCATCTAGATCAATGGTGGAGGCATCAGCATTATCGTCATCAGCAATGGAGTAAGCATCATTGTTCTGTTGTTCTTCATGAAGATTGTACGCCTGTTATGATAATTGTTAGTAACCAGTGTGAATTAATAATGAAGTTATAGATCGCCATTCGCTGCCCCTAGGAAAGTTGGGTGTGATTATCTAGCCCCCCCAAGGATTTCTCCTTGGGACTCTTTTATTGTGAAAAAAGATATGTTGAAGGGTCGCCATTCGCTGCCCCTAGGATAGTTGGGTGTGATTATCCAGCTCCCCCTTAAGGATTACTCCTTGGGACTCTTTTGATTTGTGAATACTATGAGGTGAACGGTCGTTGTTCGTTGCCCCTAGGATCGTTGGGTGTGATTATCCAGCTCCCCCTGAAGGAATTCTCCTTGGGACTATTTTATTTGTGAAATATGATATGGGAATGGTCGCCTTTCTCTGCCCCTCGGATAGTTGGGTGTGATTATCCAGCTCCCCCCCTGAAGGATTTCTCATTGCGACTCTTTTAGTTGTGAAATTTTTAAAGGTAATGGTCGCCTTTTATCGCTGCCCCTAGGAAGACCGAGGGTGATTATTCAATCCCCCCAAAAGAATAAATTCTTTGGGACTCTTTTAATGTGAGGGGACCCAGAGTCCACGTGAAGTGCAAAGACTTTAGGTCGGGACCTATAGTGTGCTCAAGTTATTATTGGCAAGAGCACAGTCCAGAGGGTGAAGGAACATCGGGGTGCGTTATGAGCATAAATTAATCATTTCCTAGTGTCAAGACAGAGTGTGCACATAATCCTAAGAGATCTAGGTGCTGACACAAACACTCTATGGGTTGAGGCATACTCTAAACTTCATCACCCTCTGCTACAGACGTTTGAGAGTGATTGCTTGTGAACCTTAAAAAAATGAAGGACAGACTAATACTTGAGAGATATCAGCGTCAAGAAGGTTCTTAGAAGTCTATGTTGACTTGGAGACGCTAGACACAGGTTGTTTGTCAGCGATGGGCTCTCTATCCTCATCCTCATGAGTAGGGGATGGGTGTTTGATAGGTGTGTAAACACCCATCCTTTTTATCACTTAATTACAATAATAACTGAGCCAAAACGTGTATTTTATGTCTTTTATGTTGGAATTATGTGTGGCTTGTGTTTTTGTTGTAATTTAGGACGAAAAGGTGAAAAGTGGAGAAAACACGGGCATTCACGGGCTTTTATCGAAGAAAAAGACGAAAGACGAAGTCAAGAAGTCAAGAGTGCAAAATGAACAGAAGTCCAAGACCAATTCTAAAGATTTATCAAAGAAAAAGTCGAAAGACGGAAGTTTACTAAAAGCCGAAGAACTCAAGTCTTATTTATGAAGAAATGTCGAGACGAGTTTAAAGAAATCCCGAGACAAAGTCATTAAAGTCCAAGATTTAAAGAAGATTAAGAGGACAAGGACTTAAGCATGCAATTAAGAAAAGATGAAAGAGGGAGGAAGCTTCCTAAGCACTCCTTAATCTCCTCTATAAATAGGATTCATTTCATTTCATTAGTTCTTGTTGGCTAATAGTGACAATTAGTTCTTCCATTTTATTTACTTGCACATTTACCTTATTGCACTTTAAATATTTGTCTTGCACCTTAAATACCTTTAATTTCAAGTAAGTTTTCTTTTAATTATTGTTAATCTTTACTTTTCTTGTTAATCTCTCATCTACCTTTCTCTTTTTGCTTGATCTTTATGTTTATGTGCTATTTGTTATGCTTATTTGATTAAAGGTTATGTTTTTATGTTTTTGATTATCTTGGATTATTGATTTTAATAGCTTATTTGTGTTTATCTTAAAGTTTCTTAAGTTTTTATAAAAGTTATTTTTATATAAAAGTTTGTTTTCGTATATCTTTTTCATTTAGTGTTTTCAAAAGTCTTTAAATTTTAGCTTATTAGCTTTTTCTTATACGTATTTGCTTAGGATTTTAGTCTAGTTCTTATTTGAGTAATAGCTTATTTGTTGTGCTTAATTTGCCTTCTTTTTACTGTATTCCGACCATCCTGGTCGGAAAAGGGTTTCACATTCCGACCATAGCTTCATTTGCTTGGTCGGAAAAGGGCTTTGATATTCCGATAGCATAGAGTTGCTTGTATTCCGATTAGTATCATTTTAGTGTATTCCGATCAGCTCTCCTTTTACTTATTCCGATTATACATTCCGATCTGGGGTTCTTGTTTGGTTATTCCGATTTGGCTATTGGTGACAGCATTCCGATTGGGAATTCCGACAACATTCCGATCTGAAAGGTAATTGTATTCCGATCAACATTCCGATTGGAAGGTAGGTTTATTATTCCGATTGTATTCCGATCGGAATGTATTCCGATTAGGATTGTTTTTTTCTATTTTATCTTGTTTAATTTTTAAGTTGACATTTTAATACTTTGTGTTGTTTAATTTTCGTCACGCTTTTAAATTCCCGTCATTTAGTTAATTACCTTTAAAGTTTTAATTACTCGCCATTTATTTTTAAGTTATAGTTAGATTTACTTTAACGTCATTTACACTTTTAAGTCCTGCTCTTTTAATTACTACAACGACACAACTTTTGTTTCACCAAAGAACGACTGAATCGCATAGTTAACCAGGATCAATTCGAAGAGACCACAACAACGAACTTTAAACTTTCTTACTAGGCAAAACCCTTGTATCAAATGGCGCCGCTGTCGGCTCTTTTCGTAAAGATTAATGGTTTTCTGTGAGAGATGCGTTGCTTTTTGGCATCCGTTCATTCGTGAGCGTTATTTTTCTTGCTTAAAAAATTTCTAAAATCCATAAAAAATTAAAAATTGTTAAAAATCCCTAAAAATTAAAAATTTTAAAAATCCAAAAAGATGTTATTTTTATTGTGTATATATATTGTCTTTGCGTTTTGTATTATTTTCTTTTGCCTTTGTAGGTGTATGCGTACTAGATCTTCTAATTATCAAGAGCCCGAGACTCGAGAAGATTTAAGTATGGTAGGTGTCAACAACAATAATCCACCGCACCTCAACAATAACAACAATGTTCTTCCACAGCCTGATCTTCGGACAATGGAAGAGCTTTGTCAACCTACCATGTTTGGACGAGGAGGACCGATTGCACCGATGCAAATCACGGCTCCGGTGTTTTCGTTGAAGCACCACATGATTCAGCAAGTGCAAACTAATCCATTTGTTGGAATGCCTGATGATGATGCTAACAAACACCTCGACAAGTTCATTACAATCACCCAAAGCATGAAGTTGCCCGGTGCCACAATGGATGTTCTTCGCCTACAACTCTTCTCACATACTTTATCACACCACGCCGAGAAATGGTTTGATCGTCTCCCGAAGAATTCAATTCATACTTGGGATGACATGACTCAACGCTTTTTGTCGCGCTACTTTCCACCATCCATGGTCACGAGCCTTCGCAATCAAATTAGCGGTTTCATGCAAGAACCCGATGAATCTCTTTTTGATGCTTGGGAAAGATATAATGTTTTGATTGATCGTTGTCCAAACCACAACATGCTCCCTGTGACCTTAATTGATACTTTCTACAACGGTTTGAGTTTTCGTGATTGTGATACGATTAATGCAGCCGTCGGTGGCACATTTATGAAAAGGAGACCCGAGGAGTGTAGAGAGCTTATTGAGAATATGACTACTCATCATAAAAACTGGGATTCCTCCGCTTCTTCAAGGAAAAACCTGAGAGTCAATGTTTCTTCTACTTCAACAAACCCCGATATGACCGAATTCACCGCATGATGACTGAAATGAACAAAAATATCTTGCTTCTCGCTACAAACCAACAACAAAAAGTTAAAGCGGTAGCACCTTCTTGTGAAACATGCGGCGGTCCACACTCATACACTGATTGTCCTTCTACTCAAGGAAATCCGGAAAATGTGTATGCAACTTACGGTAATTATTCACCGGAAAATTACCAAGCTCGACCTCAAGGGGATAGAAATTTGCTGAGTTACCGATCAAACAACTACCTTTCACCCGGTTTTTCTCCTCAAAACCAAAACCTCAACAACAACTACAATAGAAGCAACCAAATCCCACCTCGAGCTTCTAATCCTTATCACCCACCCGCTCAACAAGCCCCACCCATCAATCAAGATGTTGAAGCTTTGATGAGAACCCAAGGTGAGCAAATCAAGAATCTGCAAAGCCAAATTATCAACTTGAAAGGAGATATCACCAAGCAAGGGAATGACATTAGATCCGAGCTTCGAGATAATATCCAATCCTCCTTCAGCAATCAAACGAATGATTTGAAGAATATGCTTGCTAGTTTCTTGCCCACCACTCAACCCTCTACCTCGAGTTCTCTACCTTCAAACACCGTCACCAATCCGCGAGCGAATGTGAGTGCTATTACTACCCGTAGTGGAGTTACCATAGTAGGAACACCTATCCCGCCACCATCATCTACACCTCCTCCACCACCATTTATCCCTACTCCTCCCACACCTAGTATTAGTGTACCATTACCGTCTCCGCCTCGTCATGATGATGTACCCCAGAAGAACCCTTCAACATCTCACCCTTCAACATCTCAACCTTCACCAACTACACCTTCCACCTACAAACCCAACATCCCATATCCTTCTCTCTTGGACAAGCCTAACTTTTTCACTAAGAATGACACTCAAGTGTCAAATTATTTGAAGATGATCTCTCAAATGAATTTCAACATTAGCCTTGTTGAAGCACTTGTCCACATGCCGAAATTTGTCAAAGCATTCAAGGAATTGCTTAACAAGAAGGAGAAGCTGATTGAGCTCGCCAACACACGCTTAAATGAAAACTGTTATGCAGTTATTCTTAAAAAACTTCCGGAAAAACTTGGAGATCCCGGTCGTTTTGTGTTGCCTTGCATTTTTAACAAAACCAAAGAATTTACTGCCCTAGCTGATCTCGGGGCCAGTCTAAATTTGATGCCATTAAGTGTTTGGAAAACACTATCATTACCCGACCTTACTCCAACAAAGATGACTCTTGAGCTTGAAAATCGCACTCTCGCTTACCCGGTTGGTATTGCCGAAGATGTGTTCATTAAAGTTGGCACCTTCACTTTTCCGGTCGACTTTGTTGTTGTTGATTATGAAATGGACCCTCGTATTCCTTTAATACTTGGTCGGCCATTCTTGAGAACGGGACGAGCTTTAGTCGATGTTGCCGAAGGTGAGCTCATCTTAAGAGTCGGGAATGAACAACAAGTGTTCAAAATAGAGAATCCATGAATATGATTAATGTGCTCGATGATTTTGTCATCTACAACAATCCTCTATTCGATTTTGGCATTGATAATCTACTTTTTCAAGATGATGTGGATGATTCTCTCTCAAATTGGGAACCTTCACCCATTTATGATTCTCCACCGATCGTTGATGCTTATGATGATGATTCTAGCTCAGATTCGGATGATTGTGATGACTTTACTTCCGAGTATCCCGACATGCCCACTTATGATGATTTTGATGAGGCCGATACTCTCTCGAGTGATTCTTCACATGATGAAGATCCTCCGCCATCACTTGATCCTACTTTGGATGATTACTCATTTGAGGAAGACTTCTCTACTTTTCTCAATACTTACTTCCCTCATGAGAGTGATGCTCCTCCTTTAGACTTTGAAGATTATCGTCTTGATCCTACTTTGGATCTGAAGAAAATTCTTTCAAAGGAGAAGCCACCGGTCGACACCAACATCCGCAGCACGTATGAGTTAACACCTCTTTGTCCACCTTCTGAGGACGAGGTTGTGAATTTTCTTCGCGGATCTTCTTCACGTTCTGGTGAGCCTGAGTGCTATTTTCCCTTAAAGGAAAAGGTGTTCGACCGCGGTATCGATATTCTTCAGCCATCTCAGTATCCACCTGATGAAATAAAAGGAAAGATTTTTGGACCTATTGAAGATATGCTTGCACCACCTCACCCTTGCTTCCACCTGCTCCATCTTTGCTTAAGGGAACCTTGCCTACTTTTCTTTAGCTTGCCTTGTTCGCCTTAAGCTTCTGCTATTTGATGGACGAAAACTATGTCTTTGATCCTGGTGGATATGTTTCATGCTTCTTCCTATGGTAATCAAGGTCGAGTCAGGCTCACGACTCGGTGAACAAAAATCAAGCGCTTCTTGGGAGGCAACCCATGCATCTATCTTTTATCTTTCTTTATCCTAAGTGTAGGGGAGACCCGTTGGTGTTGCTATTTCCTCTCTTCTACTATTCAGGGATTCGAGCGCTCAATGATCCACTCTTGATGATTCTTGACGACCCGTGATTCCGTGTTCCTATTTTCCCGGTTCTATCCGAAACTCTTTTCGATTCACTATTTTATATTTCTCAATATTAAAATAGGAATATTGTTAGTTGTCTCTTCCTTAGCGAGATTTAAACAAAGTGCACAATGTCCTAAGTGTAGGGGAGTTTACTCCCACATGCTTAAACATTGAGGACAATGTTTATATTAAGTGTAGGGGAGACTTCTATCGAAGTTAAGTGGCCTTTTCCTTGTATTTGTCCTCATTTTAACCGAAAAATCAATTTTTCGACATTTTTCAAAATTTTTGATCTATTTTGGCCTATTAGTTTTTCCTTTTGTATAGTTATTTTCTTTCCGTGCTAGAATAAATTTTTAATAAAGTGGTTTTAATTTTCAAATGTTGTGAATCTTTTGACTCAACCCGAGTTTACTTATCTAAGTTTACTCTAGCTAGTATCCTTAACGTGTTTAAGTCAAGTTTTGCTAGGCTTTTATATAGGGAGCTATAAAACACGAAAGTCTTAACTCTCACGGGTTAAGAACAAGAACTTTTCGCAAGTTCCTATAATTGATCCTAGAGAGTCGTTTATCAAGGGAACTTTAAGATGCAATTTCTAAACTTGAAAAAGTCTAAGAATTTTCAAGATCCTATAGGCGACTCGAAAACCCAAAACTTTGATTTAATAGGCTATGCATCCACGAGTCTCATTCCTTGAGATTTTAAACTGTGGAGAACGAGAGATGATAGAGTCAATTATAAGTTTGGTATTCTTTCGTGAATTTATGTGAGTTAATTATAAGCCTATTCTCCCATCGCCTGCTAATAAATTTATCTGCAATAAATAAGGTTATACGATTTGAAAAGTTACTTAGCTTCTAGCCCAAGATCGTTTAAAAGTTGCTCGGTAATGATTAGAGTTCATAGCAAAGGCATAACTTATTGAAGCGGGATGAGAATATTGGTGAGTCCAAAAAGGTCCTAACAAGGCATGAGGGCTATATTTTGTTGCTAAAGATCCAAAAGTGATGTGAAGAATCATTTATCGAAAATCAATATGAAGGATCAAGACACACGACGAAAAGCAAATACTCCCCAAAAGTCATGGAGAAGTCTATCCAAAAAGGCCCTAACAAGGTATGAGGATAAATAAAGCCAAGTCCAAAAAGGAGGCGGATCGTTGTAAATCAAAGTCCAAAATAATGATTGGAGAAAAATGAAGATGTCGTGGTCCAAGTATGAATCTCTCAAAACTTCAAGTGAAGAAATTCCTATATGAAGAGAAGACCATTATTTCATGAACGTCTCTCAAGGTTTGAAGTATGAAGTCGCTGCCAAATATCGGTCCGAGAAAGGTCTCAAATCGTGAAGCGAGTTATACCAAGATATGAACTTTATAAGGTCCCGAGAAGCAGTTTTAAAAGATTTTGTCCTTTATCTAACTATTTATTAAATCGTTCACTTTATTTTCAGCCTAATAAACTATCGAAATAAGTCAACAATGCATCCTCGTGATCATTCAAGACAACAATAAAATATAAGAGATACACCTAGGAATAAGGGAGTCTAAGTAAATAATTGGCCCACATGAGTTCGTGTTAGTTTGCTAACTTATAATAACAATGATCTCGTTTTTAAGCTTGGTTTGGAGAAAGTGAAAACTTGAGGATGATGATCATTCATGACATTTCCAAAACCCAAGGTATGTTTTTGATTTCTTTACTTTGATTGTTTATAATTTTCTATCTCTTTAATAAAGGCCAACGTGGATTGATTATGATGAAAATGTAATCTTGCTTTGTAATTAATGCATTGCATGAGGACATTGCAATGGTCAAGTGTAGCGGATTTGATAGGTGTGTAAACACCCATCCTATTTACCACTTAATTACAATAATAACCGAGCCAAAACGTGTATTTTATGTCATTTATGTCGGAATTATGCGTGGCTTGTGTTTTTGTTGTGATTTAGGACGAAAAGGTGAAAAGTGGAGAAAACACGGGCATTCACGGGCTTTTATCGAAGAAAAAGACGAAAGACGAAGTCAAGAAGTCAAGAGTGCAAAAAGAACGGAAATCCAAGACCAATTCTGAAGATTTATTGAAGAAAAAGTCGAAAGACGGAAGTTTACTAAAATCCGAAGAACTCAAGTCTTATTTATGAAGAAATGTCGACACGAGTTTAAAGAAATCCTGAGACAAAGTCATTAAAGTCCAAGATTTAAAGAAGATTAAGAGGACAAGGACTTAAGCATGCAATTAAGAAAAGATGAAAGAGGGAGGAAGCTTCCTAAGCACTCCTTAATCTCCTCTATAAATAGGATTTATTTCATTTCATTAGTTCTTGTTGGCTAATAGTGACAATTAGTTCTTCCATTTTATTTACTTGCACATTTACCTTATTGCACTTTAAATATTTGTCTTGCACCTTAAATACCTTTAATTTCAAGTAAATTTTCTTTTAATTATTGTTAATCTTTACTTTTCTTGTTAATCTCTCATCTACCTTTCTCTTTTTACTTGATCTTTATGTTTATGTGCTATTTTTTATGCTTATTTGATTAAAGGTTATGTTTTTATGTTTTTGATTATCTTGGATTATTGATTTTTATAGCTTATTTGTGTTTATCTTAACAGTTTCTTAAGTTTTTATAAAAGTTATTTTTATATAAAAGTTTGTTTTCGTATATCTTTTTCATTTAGTGTTTTCAAAAGTCTTTAAATTTTAGCTTATTAGCTTTTTCTTATACGTGTTTGCTTAAGATTTTAGTCTAGTGCTTATTTGAGTAATAGCTTATTTGTTGTGCTTAATTTGCCTTCTTTTTACTGTATTCCGACCATCCTGGTCGGAAAAGGGTTTCACATTCCGACCATAGCTTCATTTGCTTGGTCGGAAAAGGGCTTTGATATTCCGATAGCATAGAGTTGCTTGTATTCCGATTAGTATCATTTTAGTGTATTCCGATCAGCTCTCCTTTTACTTATTCCGATTATACATTCCGATCTGGGGTTCTTGTTTGGTTATTCCGATTTGGCTATTGGTGACAGCATTCCGATTGGGAATTCCGACAACATTCCGATCTGAAAGGTAAGTGTATTCCGATCGACATTCCGATTGGAAGGTATGTTTATTATTCCGATTGTATTCCAATCGAATGTATTCCAATTAGGATTGTTTTTTCTATTTTATCTTGTTTAATTTTTAAGTTTACATTTTAATACTTTGTCTTGTTTAATTTTCGTCACGCTTTTAAATTCCCGTCATTTAGTTAATTACCTTTAAAGTTTTAATTACTCGCCATTTATTTTTGAGTTAGACTTAGATTTACTTTAACGTCATTTACACTTTTAAGACCTGCTCTTTTAATTACTACAACGACACAACTTTTGTTTCACCAAAGAACGACTGAATCGCATAGTTAACCAGGATCAATTCGAAGAGACCACAACAACGAACTTTAAACTTTCTTACTTGGCAAAACCCTTGTATCAGTGTTTCTTGGTCTTCTTCTTTTTGGATGGATTAACAGAAGGGGCTTTAGAGGATAGGGGGTGTCTTTCCTCTTCTTCTTCTTTCCTTCAACGCCTTGGGCCGAGAAGTAGACTGCACAAAGGTCTTGGACAAAGACTTGTCTACCAAACTGTAACACCCCCACAATTGCTATGCGCAGCGGAACTACAACAATGGGTGCTACACAGTATTCATTGCACACAAGATATATCAAACGACGCTAAAAAGACGTCAACTTAAAACCTGAAATTTAAAATTGTTAGATGATACATGTCCACTGTTTTTCCAACCCCAAATAGTACACAGAGTTTAGCGTTTTCGGTCCCCATGAATCTCAACCCAAAACTTCAGTTTTACAACAACATAACATTAAACTTAAAATGTTTAAGTAGAAAAAGGAGGGAAAAACAAGCGGACACCAAGCCGTACACACAACATCCATCCCATGCATGCTCCATCCTACATCTCAGCGGTTACCTGAAACACATGCCAAAAATTTGGTCAACGAAAACGTTGAGTGGAATTCATAGGTTTTACAATCCATTTGAACGTATATATAATAAAAACCATTCGTGATCATTTATAGTCTTGTCGATCAAACAAACTATAATCAGGATACTGACAATTGTGTTTAAGCTCATGACACTAATCCGTTAACTCAATCACCCGCGTAATAAATACCGGCGTGATTCAGATGAAACCAGTGCCCCTTCTAAAGGCATCAGTTGCAATTATACCTTATTTCTCATACAAAATAATCTACCGCAGAACTTACTATAAGTACAGCTTCTCGGCTAGCATTGGGTCGTTAACCCCGTAGTACTACAAATTGCATAAGCGGCTATTTCCCCCTACTCGAGGGCAGGACAATAGTTAATAGTTCATGATTTTAGGGACTTTTGCAACTTTGGTACTCAACACAATTTCTAAGGCAACATTCGGGTCTAACAATCATTCATGATATACGTTCCTTTTAAAAACTAGCATGCATTTCCCTCGCGGGTAAAACAATTTGAAATAAACATAAGCGAGGCTATAAATTCACACCTTATATCTTAAGTAGTCGGTAGTTCGAGGGATGATCACTGACGACGAAACGGATGCCCGGTTAAATCAACACCTATCACAAATAACGCGTAATGAGTATTCTCATTTAAATACTTTACGGTACTGTATAAAATACATATATACTAGTCACTTAGGACAAGTATAACTCACGCCAAAAACAAAAACAACAAGCATCACTCATTTTATACCATTCGTTCTCATTACTTACGTTATCCATTTTTACCCATTCTCGCCGGTACTTGACTAAAGTACGGGCTGTTTTACCTTGTTTAACCACACTTATAAAATTTGACAAAATTTACAAAAATCCTATAAGACCTGTAGATAACATGTTTTTAAGCCCAATAAAAGTTTTTACTCTTACGACCCGTTACGCAACTCTTTTCCACGACTACATTTTACGGGCTGAAATTGCGCTTCGACCAATTTTGACCTCTTTGACCTATATGAAAAATACCTTTGACTTCTTTGACACCTAAGTCAACATATAGACCCATTTACACAGGTTAGGGACCAAATTTTGACCCTTGACCATTTACCAATTTATACTTGTGACCCTCGGGATTTGACTAAAACTTTGCACAAATTCGGATTATGAAAGTCCTCGTCTCCCGGTACCCGATCTTTAAAATGTCATAACTTTTAGCTCGTTTTGAGTCACGGGCTCTGCCTTATACCAAATTAAAGCTAGGAAGACCCTCTATAACTACATTTAGTTTTCAAGACCTGGAAAAAAAATAATTTTTATGAAATGGACAAAATGTTTCTGCCTAAAAATGACCATACCAAAAACGCACTTAGACTCGATTCCAAGCCTTCTAACCACCACTAAACATCATCCTAAGCCTTCCCAAACATATCCTAACATCAAATTTCAGTCCTACCCCTATTGATCAACCAATATCAAAATCAAAAATTCAAAGAAATGAACATGCAACTAATAAAACCTTTGTAAAACATCCTAAAACAATGAACCAAACACAAGAATAACACTCAAAATCAACAACCACCATGGCTCCCCAAACACCCCCATTGCCGTGGGGTTTAGGTGACCCAATCACCACAACCAAATTGATTTTGGTGGGTTTTCTTGGTGTTTATGCATCCATAACACATAAAATCAACATGCATTAGCACATTTAGCCACAAAAACGAATTTGGATCATATTGAAAAATCTTGAAAAATTTTTGTTAATGCATGTGGGATTTGAGCACATGAACATGTAGGGAATGACCAAACTAGATGTGGTCTAACCTTAGTTTTTAGGAAAATCAAGTGGAAAAAGATTTTTGGTGGATTTCTTGGTGGTGTGGGGGTGTCCGTCGGCTTTAGAGAGAAAGGAGGGAGAGAGAGTTTGATTTTTGGTGAAAATTTTGTATGTGTTTGTGTGTTTGTCACTTTTGGCCTTTTTGGTGGGTTGGGAGGGGCCTAATTGCAATTTTTAGCTTCTTTTGGCCTCAAATGGAAAACGTCCTCAAAACTTTGCGGGTTCGACTCATTTGTCAAATTTTGAAAATTTTACGGGAGTCGGAAATCTTCCCGAACGCTCCAAAATATTTTTGGGATACTTTAAATGTACTCGGAAGGCTATAAAACTCACCCGACTCAACTTAACACGAACCGTAAGTAAAATTCTCGAAAAATTACATTATCGATAAATCGTCAAAAATTATATAAAATTGGGCATCCCTCGGGATCGTAATCGTCATCGTCCTTCTTAAAACGTCAAACGTAAAAATTATAACCTCGAACATCGGCTTTAACCAAAATACTTATAAGTATAGAAATTAAAATTTATTAAAATTTTTCAAAAATTAGCGTAATTTAGGGTATCGTTAATGACCTCGATTCTAGGGTGTCACATCCACCCCTCCTTAAAGAGAGCGACGTCCCGGCGCTCGCCTCTTCTTGTACTCACATTTCGTCTTACTGGAACAGATGAGGATACCTTTCCTTGAAAAAGTCCTCACGTTCCCAGGTGTATTCCGGTCCACGCTTAGAATTCCATCGGACCTTCACAATAGGAATCCTACTACGCTTCAACCGCTTGACCTCCCGGTCCATAATTTCCACAGGTTCTTCCACAAAGGGCATTTTGTCGTCTAGTCGAATCTCGTCCAAAGGAATCACCAATTCCTTGTCCGCCAAACTCTTCTTCAGGTTCGATACGTGAAACGTGTCATGAATAGCACTAAGCTCGGTCGGCAATTCTAACTTGTACGCTACTGGTCCAATTCGTTCAACGATCTTAAACGGTCCAATATACCTCGGACTCAACTTTCCCTTCTTTCCAAAACGAATTACACCCTTCCACGGCGATACCTTGAGCATAACCATATCTCCAACTTCAAACTCCAACGGTTTCCTTCGGTTATCGGCATAACTCTTCTGTCGGCTTCTCGCAGCAAGTAGTCGGTTCTTGATCTACACGATCTTCTCTGTCGTTTCTAATACCATTTCGGGTCCAGTCAATTGACTTTCCCCTACTTCACTCCAACACATAGGCGATCTACACTTCCTCCCATACAATGCTTCGAACGGTGCCGCTTTGATACTCGCGTGATAACTATTATTGTACGAAAATTCCACCAGAGGCAAGTGGCGTTCCCAACTTCCTCCAAAATCAATCACGCATGCTCGGAGCATGTCCTCCATCGTTTGAATCGTTCGTTCACTCTGGCCGTCAGTTTCCGGGTGATAAGCCGTGCTTAAACTCAGTTCAGTGCCCATCGCACGTTGAAGCGATTTCCAAAATTCCGACGTAAATCTACTGTCGCGATCCGAAATGATCGATAACGGCACTCCATGTCTACAGACGATCTCCTTCACGTACACGCTGGCGAGTTTTTCCATGCTGTCCGTCTTCTTCATAGGTAAGAAATGAGAAGATTTCGTCAACCTGTCCACAATTACCCATATCATATCGCTTCCACTAGGAGTCCTAGGTAAACCCGTCACGAAATCCATTGCGATTTTCTCCCATTTCCATTCTGGGATCTCCGGTTGTACCAACAATCCAGATGGTTTCTTATGTTCTGCCTGAACCTTCGCGCAAGTCAAACACTTACTGACGTAACGAGCAATATCTGCCTTCATATTCGGCCACCAATAGACTTTCTTCAGGTCGTGGTACATCTTATCCGATCCAGGATGTATCGAATACTTCGACTTATGCGACTCATTCATAACCAATTCTCGAACTCCAGGCTTTCCTTCCTCAGATGAACACAATGGTAACCAAATTCGATTCTCGAAATATCTTAGTCCGTCAGACCTAATCACGAAAAGAGGTTTCAACATTCGTCCCAAGTTCTCGGCTTCAACATTCCCTTTCATTAATCCTCTCTCCTGAGCCTTCAGTATGGTTTCGGTTAAGTCAACGCTCTCACTCATCACTAAAGCTCTAACCCTCAAAGGTTTCTCCCGTTCTTTCCTACTCAATGCATCCGCTACAACATTCGCCTTCCCAGGGTGGTAGCGAATTTCGCAGTCATAATCGCTCAATAGTTCAACCCATCGTCTCTGTCGCATATTCAACTCCTTTTGATCTAAAATGTGCTGCAAACTCTTGTGATCAGTGAATACAACACACTTTGTCCCATACAGATAGTGTCTCCACAGCTTCAACGCAAAAACTACCGCTCCTAATTCCAAATTGTGCGTCGTGTAGTTCTCCTCATTCTTCCTTAATTGCCTCGACGCGTAAGCTATCACCTTCTCACGTTGCATTAATACCGCTCCATAACCTTTACGAGACGCATCACAATACACTACGAAGTCTTCGGTTCCTTCAGGCAATGATAAAATCGGTGCGGAACATAACTTATCCTTGAGCGTTTCGAAAGCAAGTTCTTCCTCATTTCCCCATTCATACACCCTATTCTTTTCGGTAAGCCTCGTCAATGGTTTTGCAATCAAAGAAAATCCTTCAATAAACCTTCTATAATACCCCGCTAAACCCAAAAATTGTCGAACTTCAGTCGGCGTCGTCGGTGCTGACCATTCCCTGATCGCTTCGATCTTAGCAGGATCTACACGAACTCCCTCTCTATCGATCACATGACCTAGAAACTGCACTGATTCCAACCAAAACTCACACTTAGAGAATTTTGCATACAGCTTCTCCTTTCTTAACAACTCCAAAATCTTTCTTAGGTGCTTCTCGTGCTCCTCCCTACTCTTAGAGTAAATAAGTATATCATCGATGAAAACAATAACAAACTTATCTAGATACGGCTTGCACACGCGATTCATAAGATCCATGAATACAGCAAGCGCGTTCGTCAACCCAAACGGCATCACTCGAAATTCAAAGTGTCCATACCGCGTACGAAAGGCAGTTACAGGAATATCCTCCTCTCTTACACGCAGTTGATGATACCCTGATCTTAAATCGATCTTTGAGTACACACTGGAACCTTGCAATTGATCAAATAAATCGTCAATCCTCGGCAATGGGTACCGATTCTTAACCGTCAGCTTATTGAGTTCCCTATAGTCGATACACATCCTAAACGAACCATCCTTCTTCTTTACGAACAACACTGGCGCTCCCCAAGGTGATGAGCTCGGCCTAATAAATCCTTTGTCCAACAATTCCTTCAATTGATCCGCTAACTCCTTTAACTCAGATGGTGCTAAGCGATAAGGTGCACGTGCAACCGGCGCAGCTCCTGGCACTAAATCAATTCGAAACTCGACCTCACGGGTAGGCGGTAAACCTGGCAACTCGTCTGGAAAAACGTCCGGATATTCGCAAATAACTGGTACCTCTTCGATCCTCGCCTCTACATCACCATCACTCGAAACTTGTGCCAAAAATACATCGCATCCGCTCTCTACGTACTTCATCATTTTCAAACACGAAATCACCTTCAAACGAGAAGTGCATTCGTCTCCTTTAACCGTCAAAACCCTATTCCTCAACGGAATCTGAACCAATCTCTCACCACAGACGATCGTAGCACTATGTGCCATTAGCCAATCCATTCCCACAATCACGTCAAACGATCCTAGCTCTATAAGCATCAAGTCGATCTTAAAAGCGTAATTTCCTAACTTCAAGGTACACCCTTTCAGTATAGAATTCGTACTAACAATTTTTCCATCGGCTAATTCAACATTATAACTAGTCGTTAACAACACCGGTTCTCTATCGATATGACGACTAAATCTAACGTCTACAAAACTCTTGTCGGAGCCAGAATCAAATAAAATACTAGCATAACAAGCGTCTAGCAAAAACGTACCGGTAACCACATTTGGACCCTGTGGCTTATCAGCAGTTCCCACTTGATACACAGCTGCCGCATTATTACCTCCCCGCCTGTTTCCGGCCTTTGGGCAATTCGCTTGCACATGCCCTCTTTCTCCACAACTATAACATCCTCTCATCCTGATAGCATTAGCCCCAGTGGCTACTCCTCCCGTTCGACAACCAGATGTCCTATGACCTGCCTTTCCACACTTGCCGCATGCCGGCGGGCAATTTCCAACATGGTACAAGTTTCACTTTCCACAATGGGGGTTCACCTTCACACCTCTAGGGTTCGTCACTGCCCTCATCCCTTCGTTCCTTCTCTGATTAAACTGCTGATTACGGTTCGGCCCATGGTTGTTTCGATTTCCACCTCGGTTCTGGCCTTGGGATTGATTACTTTGTGCTGCTTCCCATTTCCTTTTGTTACCTTCAGCAATGTAGTTCTGCTTGTCCTGAAGCTTAACGTCCATCAAAGCGTGTGCCATTTGAACCGCTTCATCAAACGTTCCAGGTTTTGACGAAGTTGTTTCACCTTTGATATTGCTAGATAAACCCTTAATATACTGCTTCATTTTCTTGGCATCATTGGCAAATATGTCCGGACACAAAAGACTTAACTCATTGAATCTCCTGGTGTAAGCAGCTATATCGTTATTCTTCAAGGTCAAATGCCTCAATTCGTCCTCCAATTGCCCCAATTCCTCCTCTGGGCAAAACTTCTTAGTCAACAAAGCCTTGGTCGCATTCCACGTCCTTGCATTTGCTACAGCCAATCCAACCGTAGCTACCTGGGTATTCCACCAACTTAACGCATCATCAAGAAACGTAGCTGCTGCAAACTTTACTTTATCCGCTTCTGCACAACCACTGATTTCGAACGTACTTTCAACCTTTTCCAACCATCGTCTTAGTTCTAAAGCTCCACCCGTTCCACGGAACTGCGTGGGACCACACTTCATAAAACTAGAATAGGTACACACCCTCGGGGCTTGCTGTCTCCCCGCGTTCCTTCCTGGATCCTGATTTCTCCCAGCTCGGTCCGCTTCCAACGCATTTGCTATAGCTTCCTGAATCATGGTGTTAACACGAACGGCAGTCAACTTTGGAGGCATGGTGTTATCGAATATCTCTTTCTGCAAGACAAGGAAAATAGAAAAACAATGTAAGTATTCATATCAAGTTTCCCAGACATAAAATACATACAACGACACATCACTACGGAGTTACTAATATTCATCAATTCACACCACAAAAGATCAAATTTAAGACATATCACAGATCATGAAAGGTAACATAGATTGTATTGATAGTTAACCAAAATCGTGACAAGTATTGCCACTACAATCGTTCACCACAAAACATCAAGTACTTGAGTTTCTCGTCATAATACCATCATACAAAGGTCTAAAATAGTTCTATTACAATGATCAAGGAAAATACAAAACAAGTAACTAGGCATGTGGTGATCCACACGGCCTCTTGGATGGCGGCTCGTCGTTGTCTTCCTCGGTTTCCTCATCACTAACGTCCTCATCCACATCATCCACTTTTCTCTTTCCCTTGTCATCTGGCCCACATTCCATTTCCTTTTTCGTCCCTGATGTGGATCCACACTCAATCGCTACCTGACTTCCCACCGTAATACAAGCACCTCTAGTAGGCGGCTGAATCATGAAGTCATTCGCCTCCATCTCCAAATCGTCCACGAATCTCCAATCCGGGGGCAATGAATCCCTCACACGATGCTCCCAACTCTGCATCCTCGACAACCTCACCTGATCCTCCCTAACACGGTCAAGACTAGCACTTAAATTCGCAACCATTGATTTTAAACTGTTGATGTCACTTTTGTTCACATTCCCGTCATACTCAATTCTCGCAGTCCTTTCCAACAGTCTTTGATGTTCCCTTTCAGTCTTATCAAACTTCTTAATCACCCTAGTCTCAACTACAAACCGCTCATACATCAACCTTTCCATCCTCCCCAAACGACCTGCAGGATCCCAGTAGTGTCTCGGTCTCGGAAAGTAGACCCTTGCAATATTCTCATGAATCGATGGCAACTTGGATGATTTACTGGACTCTCCACTGCTCCCATCACTTACTCGAACAAATCCTGGCACGGTTCTCAAATAATCCTTACAATTTTCCATCGGGCGATTAAAGGGTTGCTGCTCATAACGACCGGTCGGTGGTACCTCATAACCCTTCGGCGAATTCGGGGATTGAAACAAATCGGGTTCGGTCTGGCCTACGGCATCCTCGGGAATGCCATCATCCATTAGCTCCTCGGGCTCTTCTTCGGAATCCTCACTCTCGTCACTACTCATGCTGAAATTATCCACTTCACTTTCGCCATTGTCGTTTTCCGGCCCTATTTCGTCTTCTGGAGCGATCCATCCATTATTATTGTCCGGCGGGTTCGGAGGAAACGGTCCCCCTTCGTGACCTACGACGTAATCGTTTCCATTATCGTTGGGCGGTACCTCGGCCATTCCTGCAATAACAGCGAATTTCGGAGGGTACATAAGTAATTATACAATAATTATAAATATATGCATGCAAATGCAATGCAAAGGTGGTACATATGCCCGAAATGTAATAATATGATGCTCATGCATGATTAATACAAAAATTACGATGTCGGATATTTCACGTAAAATTCAACGTCTACATATAGTAATTCCATACTTACGTAATAATTACCCACATATATACTTTACTCAAAAGTATACGTCAAATGCCATAAATACAACAATAAATCTTACCGGAGCCATGCAGGATAGTTGTGTGTGCTTGGACCCTTTCTTACGACACCAAAAGTTATAGTTTAGGATTTTCAAAAACGACCTAGTTCTCTATAACTCGTGGCTCTGATTACCAATCTCAAAATCAAAAATTCAAAGAAATGAACATGCAACTAATAAAACCTATGTAAAACATCCTAAAACAATGAACCAAACACAAGAATAACACTCAAAATCAACAACCACCATGGCTCCCCAAACACCCCCATTGCCGTGGGGTTTGGGTGACCCAATCACCACAACCAAATTGATTTTGGTGGGTTTTCTTGGTGTTTATGCATCCATAACACATAAAATCAACATGCATTAGCATATTTAGCCACAAAAACGAATTTGGATCATATTGAAAAATCTTGGAAAATTTTTGTTAATGCATGTGGGATTTGAGCACATGAACATGTAGGGAATGACCAAACTAGATGTGGTCTAACCTTAGTTTTTAGGAAAATCAAGTGGAAAAAGATTTTTGGTGGATTTCTTGGTGGTGTGGGGGTGTCCGTCGGCTTTAGAGAGAAAGGAGGGAGAGAGAGTTTGATTTTTGGTGAAAATTTTGTATGTGTTTGTGTGTTTGTCACTTTTGGCCTTTTTGGTGGGTTGGGAGGGGCCTAATTGCAATTTTTAGCTTCTTTTGGCCTCAAATGGAAAACGTCCTCAAAACTTTGCGGGTTCGACTCATTTGTCAAATTTTGAAAATTTTACGGGAGTCGGAAATCTTCCCGAACGCTCCAAAATATTTTTGGGATACTTTAAATGTACTCGGAAGGCTATAAAACTCACCCGACTCAACTTAACACGAACCGTAAGTAAAATTCTCGAAAAATTACATTATCGATAAATCGTCAAAAATTATATAAAATTGGGCATCCCTCGGGATCGTAATCGTCATCGTCCTTCTTAAAACGTCAAACGTAAAAATTATAACCTCGAACATCGGCTTTAACCAAAATACTTATAAGTATAGAAATTAAAATTTATTAAAAATTTTCAAAAATTAGCGTAATTTAGGGTATCGTTAATGACCTCGATTCTAGGGTGTCACACAAACTTTCAGCATTCACCTCTGGTGGAGGGATCAAGGGCTCCTCTTCTCCAGTAGGAAGCATACCAGCAAATCTTAACATGTGCCTGGTGAGAGGCACCTCATCTTCTAAAGGAGTCTTCAGAGAGGCTGTAATAATGCGATAGGGAGCGATGGAGTGAAGTTCGTCATTGGTGTAGGTTTCACAAATAATATCCTCTATGACGAGAGAAAGATATCATGTATAGCAGATGGTTGCCAAACGGTTCTTCTTCCCTTTGTTCTCAAGCTTGGCAATAAGATCGATATAAAGTATGAGGGCAATCCCTATATCTAATCCCCAAATTAGACTATAAGCAATTGCCTGCTGAGAAGCATTACTGATCATGCGATCCTTGGTTTCCCCCTAGACATTTAACGATGTATATAATACACGGCTTTTTCCCGTATAAAAATTAAATTCTTTGTCGTATGTCTAATCGAATTGATAACTAGTTAACTATGCGACTCAGTCGTTCTTTAGTGAAACAAATATTTGTGTCGTTGTAGTAAAATTAAATGTGCAAGACGTAAATGAAAATGACGTTAATTTAAATCTAACTCTAATTTAAAATAAAAGACGAGAAATTAAAAGCGTGACGAGAAATTAAAGGGCAATTAATGTAAATAACGCAAACTTAAAACTATCCTAAAGGCAAACTTAAAATGCAACTAAAACTTAAAATAAGGCAAGGCTTAAAATAAATCTAAGGCAAGTAATCTTAAAGTGCGACTAAGTAAAAAGGCGGGAAAAGTAAAGCTTAAAAATAAAAAATAAAATTAAAAACAGAAACTAAAAAGAACCTGAAAACAGCTCATTCGGAATAATACCCTCATTAAGAATAAACATTCATCCGGAATGTCACCTTCGTTCGGAATGTTCTTCTTTACTCGGAATATTTACCGAAAACCTTGATTCGGAATATATTCCGAATGAATACCCCTTGATCCAGAATATTGAATATTCCGGATGAACAAAACTTTGATTCGGAACTTTTGCTTGGTTCGGAACTTTCATTCGGAACTTTGCTTGATTCGGAACTTTGATTCGGAACTTTGATTCAGAACTTTGCTGATTCGGAACTTTGATTCGGAACTTTGATTCGGAACTTTGATTCGGAACTTTGCTGATTCAGAACTTTGATTCAGAACTTTGATTCGGAACTTTGATTCGGAACTTTGATTCGGAACTTTGCTGATTCGGATCTTTGATTCTGAACTTTGATTCGGAACTTTGCTGATTCAGAACTTTGATTCGGAACTTTGATTCGGAACTTTGCTGATTCGGAACTTTGATTCAGAACTTTGATTCAGAACTTTGATTCGGAACTTTGCTGATTCGGAACATTGATTCAGAACTTTGATTCGGAACTTTGATTCGGAACTTTGATTCGAGACTTTGCTGTTTCGGAACTTTGATTCAGAACTTTGATTCGGAACTTTGCTGACCCGGAATAAAGTCTTGACTCGGAATAAATTCCGAATGAACTCAAACTCCTTGATTCGGAAAATGTTCCGAATGAACAATCCCAAATCCTTCGTTCGGAATATATTCCGAATGAACCACCACTGATCCGGAATATTTTGTATTCCGAATGAACATCACTTGATTCGGAACTTTGAATCTTCCGAATGAAGGTGTTGATCCGGAATAATTAATTATTCCGAATAAAACTCCTTGATCCGGAATATCTCCTTGTTTCGGAACTTCCACTGATCAGGAATGTTCCGAATGAAGCCTTTGTTCGGAATGTTCTGAATGAAGGTCCTTTGATTCAGAATGTTTTCTTCACAAAGCCTTGATCCGGAATGTTTGAAGTTCCGAATGAATCACCTTCGTTCGGAATAAATGGTTGACTCGGAATATTGCACTGATTCGGAATATGTCACTGTTATTCCCATATTAATCCATAACACAAGATTTAGAGAGAGAAATAGTAGAAAAGTAGAGAGAGAGAGTAGAGAGAGAAGTGGAAGGTTTACACTAAAACTAGGTATTTTCTGAAATGAACCAACACCCTCTTTCACATGTGAAAGAGGGTTATATATGCCACGTCTCTAAGGCCTTTCTGGGCTTCATCTTGGGCCGGGCTTGGCATTCACTTGGGCATATGGCCCCTAACAAAGACAATATTAGCTTAAAGTCCAAGCCCTCTTTTCCCGACTAACCTATTACTATACAAGACCAATAACGACTAAGATGACCTATTACATTCTTGTTCGACTATATAAAATATAGGGCTAACAACCTCCCCCAATGTATCGGTCATCTTAAAAAGCTTAAAAAGCATAAGATGGAGTGAATACATTCTTATAGAGGAGATCTTCCTGCTTTGGTCTTGTATCTTGGTCTTGATCTTGTTTGTAACAGCTTTGTTCCTTCATGCTTTTGTGATCTTTATCTTGAGCCTTTGTCATTTGACTTTGAGTGCTTGAGATCTTCATCTGTATTCCTTGTAACTAAGATGACCTATTACATTGTTACATTCTTAGGTATCTTGATCATCGCCATCTTGTGCTCTTGTGAATTCTGAATCGACATTAGTTACACAGCTACGCCACCTTCTTGATATGCAGTAACATATACAGACACGGATGAAATGACTTTGAACATTTCACCCTAACTCGGTAGCGTTTTACCTCCGGTCGGTGAAGACCGTTAAACGGTATTAAATACCGTACCTGTGATCAGGTAGATTCGATTAAGAACCTCCTTGACAGGGTTTCCCGGTGGTAGTAGCCAGTTCTCTTTACTCGACCGTCTCAAAGCAGACTGCGAACGTAAAGAGTGAATCATAAGGATAAATTATCCGTCTGATTAGAGTCGTCAATTCAGATTTCCTGGAACAAGTTTGATTCTAAAAGAATCGCACCATTGTTGCTTTCCAGTTTGTCACAAGCTTGATTCATAGAGAATCTTGTGAGTTACCTACCGCAGTGCTGTTTGATGTTGACACTGGAAGGATTTCCATTCGTCACTGTGAACACTAATGAGTGTCACTCTGAATGTTCTGGCAAGATCACATGGATTTTGCGAAGAAACCTGGAATCATGTTTGAATCAATTAAGAATCCAAACTTAGTTTCTTTGCAGTTCTCACAAGTTTGATTCGTGTAGAATCGCACAAGTTACCTACCATGAGCTTGTTTGATGCTGGCTCAAGCAGGATTTCCATCTTCATTGTAAATCGTATCACTCAGATGTTCTGGCAATATCACAAGGATAATGCGTAGGACACGATTGTGTCCTAATGAGATGATAAATTGATCTCGTTTGGCTCTAGACTCAATAAGTGCATTTTGGTAATCGGAGGCTGGAGCAGACTGCCACCTTTTCAATATTAACTGACTCGGAGTGAGAAAGTCAATAGATACGTGTTGATCTCCGTGACAATGAGACAAGTTTCTTTTGAGAGAAACTCGAATGGCTGGGGAAGGGTTGTGCATCGCATCACTGGGTCCGTGACACTTGTCTTCAAGAGATGTGTTAACCCGGTTTCTACCTAAGTTGCACAGAATATTCAACTCCTTCAATGCTTACCAATACGTCATCATTACCACCTTGTTGTGATTGTTCTAGTGCTAACTTAAGTAATTGGTCCGCATTCAACTTCATTTCACTCAGTCTTTCCTAAGGACAACTATTTCTAGCTATGGAATGTCCTTGGGTAGATCCCTCCGGTTCTGGTTGGATCATAGGACTTAGTTTCCTATCCTAAACCACCTTTTGACTCCATCGTTCCGTCGTGGATAGTAGGTTGTTTTGGGTAAAGATCGTAACCATAAAACCATTGAAAACAATTCAAAGTGCTTGATAAAAATCAAAACTTGTAACACTTTGAAAGTTTTTATATTTTCAAAAAGCTCCCCCTACACACATGCATCGATAAACGAAATAGTTTGGTATGTGAAGGAAAGAGTTGCACTTGAGTCTTTAAGATCACATGTTGCGATATATTACATTTTAATCACATTTTCTCCCCTATCTCTAATATAAAAATATAATATTAGAGATACCAATTGATTAAAGTATGACATTTTCTGAAAAATCGACAGGAGAGAAATATGTGTGCACGCATGAATCATGGAACATTTTCAGTCGGGTCGCTCCACCTCAACAATATATGTGTGTCTTGAGACAAAATTTGACAAAATTTTAGAAAAACGACACCACAAAATATGTTGAGGTACGGAGTTGAGATGCCTTTACCGATAATATATGACAGATTTAATATCATTTTCGGAATGTGTTGGATACATAAAATATGACAATTTTATAGATGTACCCAATAATATTAAAAAGGCTTGATTTTAAAACGCTCCCCCTCAAAAATTGATCAAAATAACATATGACAATTTTGAGATATAAAAACCACATATGAGGAAGGGAGTGTTGAACACACAATTTTGAAAGATTTAGAAAAATCTTTTGAGAAATTCTTAAAAAATTGTGTTCAACGGTTTTAAAATAAATTCCGATTTACATGAGGTCAAAACTTTGAATGTTTTGTGACTAGCTCATGACCGAGAAAAATTAATTTCCCGTTGTGAAGGATAAGTTATCATCCGTGATAAACTTTCCTTAAGTGGAAGTACGAGTTCTAAGCTGACATTTACTTATAAGTAGTTTTTCATGAACTTAAAAACTTTGAATGTTTTTATAGGAAGCTCATGACCGAGAAATATTAATTTCTCATTGAGAAGGATAAGTTATCGTCCGAGATAAACTTTCCTTAGTTGAGGTCCGAGTCCTAAGTTGTGATGCGCTTAGAAGTCATCATGAGAGAATATCAAGCAGCTTCATTTGCAAAAATCTCCAAGTCTTCTGGAGTCATATACTTCATACCAAGACGGCCAACGAGATACGCAAACCTATCTTTCGAGAGAGCTTTTGTAAACAAGTCTGCCAGCTGGTACTCATTTCTGACAAAGTATAATTCCACGATGCCGCGTTCCACTTGTTCCTTGATGAAGTAATATCTGACATCGATGTGCTTGGTGCGAGAGTGCTGAACCGGATTGCAAGATATGGCTATGGCCGACTTTGAGTCACAATACATATGTATTTTATCAAAGTGGAAGCCATAATCCGTGAGTTGAGTTCTCATCCAGAGGACTTGAGCACAGCACGCGGATAGAGCCACATATTCTGCTTCAGCTGATGAGAGCGAAGTGCAATCCTGCTTCTTTGACGACCAGCTCACAAGTTTGTTTTCTCCTAGAAATTGTACGCTACCAGAAGTGCTTTTTCGACTATCAAGGCAACCTGCGTGATCAGAATCTAAAAAAGTTGTTAGACGAAAACCGGTCCCCTTCGGATACCAGAGTCCCATGTGAATGGTATTCTTAAGGTACCGAAAGATCCGTTTAACCTCTTTGAGGTGCTTTTGAGTAGGTCTGGCTTGATATCGTGCACAATAGCATGTGGCATGGTGAATATCAGGCCTGCTGGCTGTAAGGTACATAAGTGACCCGATCATACTACGATATCGCGTTTGATCTACGGGATATGAGTACAAGTCAGCGTCTAGGGATGTGGTCGACAATGGTGTACCAACGCGAGCACATAAGGTCATACCATGCTTTTTAAGTATCTCTTGAGCATACTTAGCTTGGTTTATGAAGATACCACGTGGGTATTGATGAATCGTGAGGCCTAAAAAGAATTTTAGCTCCCCCATCATTGACATTTCAAATCTGTTGTGCATTAATTTTTCAAAACGTTTTGAAAGTTTTGGGTTCGTAGAACCAAAAATAATGTCATCAACATAAACTTGCGTTAGCAGTATGTCATCCCCATATTTATTAATAAAGAGAGTAGGATCAATATAACCTTTGGAGAATCCTTTGGAAACCAAGAAGTTTGAAAGTTCTTCGTACCATGCCCTTGGAGCTTGTTTAAGTCCATATACAGCCTTCTTGAGACGATAGACTTTGTCAGGATGATGAGGATCGATGAATCCTTCCGGCTGATTCACATACACTTCTTCCTTCAAATGACCGTTGAGAAAAGCAGTTTTAACGTCCATCTGATAAACCGTGAAGCCCTTATGTGCAGCATAAGCAAGGAATATCCTGACTGCTTCCAAACGAGCGACTGGAGCGAATGATTCATCGTAGTCTATGCCTTCTTGTTGACGGTATCCCTTAACCACAAGACGAGATTTGTTTTTGATGATGGTTTGTTCTTCATCCAGTTTGTTTTTCCAGATCCATTTGAAATCTAAAATTGACATTCCATAGGGTCGGTCAACAAGTTCCCAAACATTTAGGCGTTCAAACTGATGAATTTCGTCTTGCATTGAATCAATCCACGCATGATCAGTCATGGCTTGTTTGATGTTTGTCGGTACAGTTGAACTCACGGTGAGTGCATACATACACACATCGCCATCGGTTTCGAGTTTTCTGCGTGTTCAAACCGGTTGTGAAGGATTTCCAATGACTTGCACCAGTGGATGATCACGTGTCCAATGGTGAGTGGATGGATATGGTTGGTAGAATGTATGCATGTTTGACGGATCAACATGTTGAGTAGAAGACTCTCTGACTTTGTGTACCGTTGTACCGAACGGATTGATAAATTCTTCTTCGTCAGGTTGTGCATCGACTGCTTGATTGTTGTTTCCTCCTTCAGCATGGACGGATGGTGATGTTGGTTGTATGACTGTTTCTTGAGTTTGTTGAGTATCCAATGGAATATTCTCTTGAGCAACGGTTGCTGAAGTAGAGGCAGTTGTGTCTTGTGAACATGGTTCGGGTTCATTAGGAGTATTGACAGCGGAAGGCTTTGACACAACTTGATTGTTTCGAAAGTAATATTCTTCAAACATTGGATCATATAAATCAACCAACTCATTCATTTGTGTTGTATCCGCCGAGTCTGCTGTAGGAGTAATTTCTTGACATTCTTGCACGAGACGTACACTGTTTTGTGTAGGTGCCATAGCTGGACATTGAGGTGCGGGACTTAAGCTATTGTGATCAAGTACCATGTGTGGCAATTCGTCAAAGTTCACATGAATTGTTTCGACAATAATCTTTGTTCTCTTGTTATAGACTCGATATCCTTTCGACAATGTAGCATACCCCACAAAAAACATGCATCACCTTTTTCTTTCATCTTGTCGAGATTCTCACCGTCTTTAAGGATGTAGCATAAAGATCCAAATACGTGAAAGAATTTGACAGTAGGTTTGCTGCCATTGATGATGTGGTAAGGTGTCTTTTCATGTCAAGGGATGACGAGAGAACGATTATGAGTATAACAGGTAGTTGCAATTGCTTCAGCCCAGAAGAATAGCGGTAATTTTGAAGCAGAAAGCATTGTTCGAGCAGCCTCAACCAAAGTACGGTTCCGTCTTTCGACAACGCCATTTTGTTCAGGAGTTCGAGCAATAGACGTTTGATGTTCGATGCCTTCTTCTGAAAGTAAGATTGCAAGTTCTTGTTCAAAAATTCAGTACCCCTATCCGTTCTTACGGTTAAGACTTGAGCTTGAAGATTGCGTTGTATCATCTTGAGAAAGTTTTTGAGAACCTCTGGTGTTTCATCTATGGACCTTAAGAAGAAAGTCCATGTGTAGCTAGAGTAATCATCAACAATCACGAGAATATACTTTTTCCCGTTGATACTCTCTACACGCATGGGACCACATAAATCCATGTGTAGAAGTTCCGATCGTCCTTTTTAGCTTGGGGTAGTCTTTGTTTTGAAAGACTTCCGTTTTGCTTTCCCCAACTCACAAGAAGGACAAAGATGGTCTTTGACGAATTTAAACTTAGGAAGACCGGTCACAATATCATTCTTCGAAAGAAAGTTGATGGTGTCAAAGTTGAGATGTGACAATCGTTGATGCCATAACCATGCTTGAGATGATGAAGCTTTAGCCATTAAGCAAATTGGATTTGTTGAAGATGTGTCTTGAAGAGTTACTGTGTAGAGATCAGAACCACGAGAACCTGTAAGAAGGTCATTCCTATCGTAGTCTCTAACATAGCAAGTAGATTTCCGAAAAGCCACTTCCAAATCCGCATCACAAAATTGACCAACCGAGAATAAATTGTGATTCAGTCCCTCGACGTAATAAACCCGTTTGATAGTGAGATTTCTTTGAACCAAGTCTCCATATCCGAGTATCGGTGCAAATTGATCATTTCCAAACCGTACCGTACCCAGAAACTTCTCCACGAAGTTAATGAGAAGCTTGATATTGCCCTTCATGTGCTTTGTGCACCCGAAGTCCATTATGAATAGGATGATTTCGACGAGCTGCAGAATAATTAGAAGACAATGTAGCATTTGACAAATGGGAGCCCTTGATAGAAACGGGTTCCAAAATAGTAGTGGACCTAGATTCTAAAGGCAAGCTAACATTCATAGACCCAATTAGAATAGGGGTTGTCTTAGGTACCCATTTGTATCCAGGTGGTGTAAATCTTGTCCTAATCATGTTCTCATAAAGCTTCTTTAACCTGCTTTGTTTACATAAAGTAGTGGATTCTAACGCACTTAGTTTCTTAAGTGGTTGATCAATGGATTGGTTCAAAGTTCTTGTGGGTTCACTAGTACTAGTGGGCACACGAATAGGCTTCCTAGTTCTAGTATTCACGCCATTATGATTAAGAGCACAAGCATCATGATTGAAAGTACGAACACATTTGCCACATTCAACACAAACAAATTCAACATTCGAGGTCTTAGCATTTAAACAGTCATTACATGCAGTTACAGACGTTTTATTCTTAGAAAACATAAAATTCCTACGGTGGTCTTCTACTTCCAACTTCTTTCCTTGACTATTGTTAGGCATGACCTTATAAACGCTAGTAGTGGGGATTACTCCTGTAGAAGAAGACACACGTTGATTAGTTTTCCTAATATTCTAAGGGAACCGCGATGTTCCAGTTTGAGTGGGCTTAGTGTTCATCTTATACATTCCAGGTATTATCACATTGCTACTCTTATCATTTCCTATCTTAGGCGAACTCTGTGAGGATTGTCCCAAAATAGATGATTTGGGGCATTTAACCGCATTCGGTTGACGAACGGCGGATGGTTTACCCAAAACAGACTTTCCTTTCATTTTCTCAATGAGTTTCTGTAACTCACTTATGGCTATGTCCCTTTCTTTTAGCTGAGCTTTCAAATCATTTATTTCAAAATCTTTTTCATTTAGTAGACGAAACGAAGAAGCTGACATTTCTTGACACTTTTTATGATTATGAGATTTTTCTCCTTTTTGTAAAGCAAGTTTAAGAGAAATGGAGTGTTTCTCAAGTTGAGAGAAACTTTTCGAAAGTTTGTTATATGACTGAATTTGTTTCGAAAGCTCTACTTCAAGATTGCGACATTTCGCGTCCGATTCTGACACTAGACATGCTACATGAGAATATTTATCAAGATCAGTATACACACCAAGTATAGCATTCATATGGTCAGCATAAAAGTATTCCTTAGAAAGTCGATCAATTTCGTTAGAAAGTTGGTGTTCTTGTGTCTTTAATTTAATTTGAAGAAAGTCAACTTCATCTTCAAGAGATTTGACATAGCTTAAATCAGTTAACATTTCCTCAGTGAGAGCATTATAAAACATTTCCACATTTTTTGAAAGATCATCAATTGTTGGAACAATGCATTGTTGAATGACGACTTCCACTTGTGGGTTAGGTTTAATATTCCAAATGGTATCCCTAGAAACTTTTTCATAGTCGACGACACCTTTGTACAAATTTAAAACCCCTTGTTTTATAAACTCAAATTGCTGAACACTTTTGCTTTTCTCATCCCATTTACGTTTTTCATCCGAAATTTGTTTTTCTAACAAAATTGATTGCTTTTTGAAACTCCTTTTTAAAGAAACTTTCTTTTGGGGTTCATCACTTGGTGGTGGAATACTATTGTACATCTTTTGTTCTTTGGAAAGTTCTTTTTTGAGGAACAAACTTAATATAATTATCAGAATCAGAAAGGTTTATTAAATCACTTAAGTTTGATCGACTTTCTTCTTGTTGACGAATGATTTCGTCGCAGTCAGGGGAAAGCATAAGAGCAAGATTATCAACATAACAACCGATATCATAAAGAGCAGGCTTGGTACTTTGAACTTTCTTGAGATATTCAGGCTTGACAAAACTCGTTTTCATATTTCTATTGAGCATATTCATAGTTTGAATAGACTGACCCGTTTTGTAAACAATGTTGTTTAACGTGTCGACTCTCTTTTCCAAAGCAAGAATTTTTCAATATCCTTTTCTTCACGAGTTTTATAAAGCTCAGTTTGTTCTTTGTTAACCGACTCTAATTAAGTAATTTGGAGTTTTTGTAGCATCAGTTTTTCTTCAAGGTCCAATATCTTTTGTTTTGACATATGAATTTCGTGTGTTACTTCAGAACAATATTGTTCATTGAGCACCTTACGTTCATATACCAAACCATTATCTATCACAACCCGTCGATCAGCTTCTTTTACATAATCACACTCTTTAAGCCTGTCTATCTCCTCGGCTAAGGATGTGTTTGCTTGCTTCAAACTTTTATTAGCCTCTTTGTTTTCCTCAATTTCATGTTTTAAAGAATCAATAATAGACGCAAGCAAATCACGGTCCTCATCCGAGTCAGTATCCTGAACAGCTTTTCCATCATGATTACACATATGTTGTGAATCCGTAGAGATATTTCTATCCTCCGTGTCCATTACATATGTGTCATTGATGCTTTCTGGTTGCTCAGGATGACGTCGTTCATTAGCAAACACATTATAGTTATCATGTGATGGTACCTTTTCAAGTGGCTCAGAATCATAGATGGGTCCAGAAGTATCATCAGTCTCTGGGATCACTTCTTGAATCTTTGCCATGTACACATAATGTGCCTCCAACTCTTGATCATCGGCTTCATCATCAGTGTCATCACGCCAGTCAACTTCATCTGCTGTGAGTGGAATTCCTGCTTCTTCTTTCTTACACAGCAGCATCTTTTCCTTGTGATATCCTGAATCCTTAACCTGTTTTGGTTTCTTGCATTCCCGAGCCATGTGCCCAAATCCCTTGCAGTTGAAGCATTGAATCCCAGTCTTCTACACAACCGAAGTGCCTAAAGTTTCTCTAGCCCCAACTTGATTCAGCATCCTCTGATTATCATACCTAGCATCACGATCATACCTAGGTGCATGATCAACTTCCTTATATCTAGCATTGGATGATGATCTGAGGTTGTTGTTGGTAGGTTTGTAGATCTTCTTATAAGTTGTGGTGAGTAAAGACATGAGTTCCTCAATCTTCTTATCCCTTGAAGTTTGTTCATCATCACTGTCTCCATCTGACTTGGTGTCATAGTTTGGAGGTGGAGTGGGGACAATTGCTTTTGCTTTGTGTTTAGCAATAGCTAGAGGTTTGGTGGATGGGCTTGATGACTTTGAGAAATGAGTAGGTGGTTGTTGACGAGGAACGGGTTTTGTTGAAGTAGCAGCCACAAAAGCAATAGAATTTGCAGACCGTTCTGCCTTTTCAGCCCTTAGTTCATTCACTTCATTCTGATGTTGTTTCAAGATATCATAAATTTTGTGATAGGAGATGGTCTTGATATCTTCCCTTTGTTTAACCAAGGTCACAAACCTTTGCCTTTCCGGTTTGAGTTGAAGTAGAAACTGAACATTGGCATGATGATTGGAGATGGTGCACTGATTTCTGACAAGCTCATTCATCATTTTGTAGAATCTCGAGTAATATGAGTCAATGGATTCACCATCTTCAGATGTGAATTTTACAAACTCCCAAAGTAGATTAGTCTCGAGATCTTGGACATTGATCGACTCACCTTGCTTTAGTCGATGAATTGCATTCCACATTTCCATAGCATTAGGACATGCTGTAAAACCTGTAAAAATAAGGTCATAATTTAATTCTATTTTCAATTATTTTGAAGTATTTTATAACGTTAAATATTATTATGTTTAACGGTTTAAGTTGAAACCGATATTAAATATTATATTTTAATATTTTGACGAGCAACGAGGACTACTAGTGATCGCGATACCGACGGATGCCAAAAATTTTATATTTTATTATCGATAGTTTCGATATTTAATACTTTCGACGATATCGTTTCAATTACGTATCGAGTCGTTATATTATTATTTTTCGTGTGCGTTTAAACTTTTAAAAAAGTACAATCTAACATTTTCAGGTAGTGAAATATTTTCTCGTATAATATTTTGAAACTTATTTTTGTGTTGGTTGACGAACTCACAATTTACGGATATAAATTTGGGCTTACGTGCATAATTTAGCGTCCTTTACGACTAAACCGGAAACCTTAGGCTTACGTATTTATGTTTTTGAACTCCGTTTTTGATGAGACAATTTTTATTAGATTCGTTTTGTGTCGTTGATTCATAATTTATAAAAACGTTTTTCCTAAAACTACCCGAGGGCACGCAAATCAAGAAAACTAGAATCAAGGAATACCCGTAAATTAGTGAGGTGGGACAAAATACATTATCCCACCCCACTAGCAAACATGGGAT
Organism: Glebionis coronaria; assembly: GCA_025667525.1. Classification (NCBI taxonomy): domain Eukaryota; kingdom Viridiplantae; phylum Streptophyta; class Magnoliopsida; order Asterales; family Asteraceae; genus Glebionis; species Glebionis coronaria. The sequence goes on along the minus strand of JANFOE010000257.1, from coordinate 743,492 downwards.
GGCACATGACACCACATCTAAGGATGTGGCATCATGTTAGCTAAGTACTTACAAGTGTAAGACTAAGCTTACACTTTAAGCCATTCCTAGCTAAAACCATCAAACCATTCCACCACTTCACACATACCATATTTCCATACATGCAAAACAACCTCAAACTTTCTCAACCATCACCACCTTTCCATCCACTTTGAAGCACAAAACACCCTTTTTGATCTTTTCTAGCCATGAAATACATGTTATCTAGCTCTATCATGGAGTTATCTTGAAGCCTTGATCATTTGGTGGCCATATTAACAACATAGGAGGTGATTTGCTCGTGTCCTAGGGCTGATTTCTCAACTTATGTTCTTGGTGTTTGATGATCTTGGAGTTGCTTGTGGTGTTCATCAAGTTCTTGTCTTCCAAAAACAAGAAATACACTTGGTTGGTAAAGAAGATCATCCTCTCCATTTTCTCTTGTTATTTTGTAAAGAACAAATGTATTTTATTTCATTTTGTATATGTATATGATGTATATATGATGATAAAAATGTTGTGTGGGGATCAAGTGTTGATAGATATGCTTAAAAAGGTTAATAACTATAAGAAATGAGGCTAAAATCTTGATTATTTAGTTGGCTGTATAAAAACAGTATATAACTAAAACTTGAACTGATAAAATTGCATGGTATGATCCATTTACAGTAAGTACAAGATGTTATACACATGTGAGAGTTGGCCATGCAATGGAATCAATATAATGAGTGAGATATGATCAAAACAAGTTAGGTGTTCTAATCTGAATAAACAGTTTTGTAGGGACTGTTAAGGCCAGATAAACTTAAAATGAGCAGTAGCTATAACTAAGTTAAATGTAGCACATAATATGAAGATAATGCCACCCAAAAATGAGCTTCTAATTCATTATAGAACTCTAGATATGGTAAAAATGGTGAACATGAAGATAAAAATCAGATTTTAAGAATTAATGTTTATTATTATTATATAAGCACTCACATTTTATTGTATAAAATGTAAAATAAAAACCCACTAACTTATAAAACTTATTTATATAAATATATAAAAGGTTAATTAAATAGATAAATTATATAAATGGTAGTGGAATAATATTTATAAGTAATAAAAACTATAAACTTGATTTTTACGACTTTTTCGGCTATTACCGTAAAATTAACGTTTTTCGCCAAATAAAACTTAGACGATCAAACCCGTCTAATGTAAAGTTTTTAAAAGTCATATACTGATATATAAGTAACTAATACAAGTTAAAAACCAATAAAACCAGAACTATAGGACATACGGACATTAACGAGCTAACTAAGCATATTGGACTAATAATTGGACTAAATAAGTTAAACACTTATAAAAAGAACTTATTGGGCTTAACCCATTTGGGCCCAACATTGAAAGTATATATACTGATAATATAGGTATAAAATGGATTAAAACAAGTTAAAGAACTTATACTAAGCTTATTGGACTTAAAATAGGTAAGTAGGTAAAACTAGTAAACTAGTAAAAAGTTACCAAAACGTAAACACTAAAATGAGTAAACAAGGATATATAAACCCACTTGATCATCATCATATGTACAAAATCATCATATGTATATTGTTATTTTGATAAAAAGTCATTAGACAAGAGTCTAAGACCGATTATTATTTATATAGGTTTCCGTGACCGAAGCACGCCCGTAGCCGATAATCCGCCTTTCATTATCTACGTGAGTCTATAGACTCACTTTATACTAGTTATTAAATGATTTTAAACCCGCGAGGGGGAATACATGTTTTATAAACTTAGAACGCAAGATTTTTATGGTATGCTTTGTCCCTCTATGAATGGACCCGTGGTTGCCTTTAAATTGCATTAAGTGATTGCCTTAGTTAAAGCCTCAATTATGGACCGTTAATTAACCTATGATGGGTTAACCACTAGTACAATTAATAGATCTATGGGGGAAGCCGCCCTGGTTCAGTTTTTGTGGACTTGTCTTAGAATATTAGGCCCGACCTCCACACTGTTTGAGCATATTGTATTGAGAAGTCAGGTATACGGCAATGTACCAATAATCTGGAGGTAACCGACAATTAATAAATCTCTCGTCTTATTAGACTGATATGGGAGTGTCTAAGGGCTCGGTTCCATGAGCTTATTGCAATTTATGCTATATATAATTATCATTGTTGATGCAAATTATTATTGGATGCTTATAAGCATGCCACAAACTTATAATCTTTGCTTGTGTTCAAATTGATTTCATAAACCTATAGATTCACTCGGCATTTTTGCTGATTGTTTTACTCACATGTATTTCAGGTAATCAAGAAGTGGAAGCTTGGAGGTCACGGGAATGAAGTTGTGCACTGCTTTTGTTGTTCAAACTCTTTGATTTATTTATCGTTCCATTTTAAAACAAACTAATATGTTGTTTTAACTTATCTTTTGGTAACGATTACTTGGGACAACGCTACTCTGATAAATTTTTTAGGAACGATAAATTTGAAACGTCTCTTTTCGAGTCGTTCTTTATAAATTATGTGTTGTTCTATCATTGTTTAGCACCCAAATATGTATTCCGCTGCGTATAAATTTGGGGGTGTTAAAGATTGGTACCAGAGCCATGAGTTATAGAGAACTAGGTCTTTTTCTAAAAACCTAAACTATAACTGTCGGTTTTATTTTTTTCAAAGAGTCGGTGCACATGATTTCGCGTGACTTCAGGTTCAAGCTACTTCTGGGATTACAACTTTAGTATACATTATTATGTATGCCTTATTGCTAAGTATTTCTAAATAAATAATATGATCCTTTATCGATATATATTTATGTCGTTAAACTTTTCGATAAAAGTTTATCATTTATTAATGATTAACTTAAATAAATACATTGAATTTTCAAGATCTTTCTGCATTTATTTTTGAAGTATTTAAATTGCTTTTATTGCAAATTTTATATTATGACCTTACATACCTCCATCTGCGCGCGTTACTTTTATTGCTTAACCCTTTGAGATATCTATATAGATATCCAAATCGTCTTCCGACTGTTTGTGTTTAGACGTCTTGAAACGTAATTTCTAGACCATTGTGTAGTTCAATGTGTCCTTGGAAAAGACTAACCGCTATCGTGTGAGTCACACATTTTGAAACTCTCCTATAATCGTGTTGAATACTATCATGGTTTTTCATAATATTTTGTTGATTATTATCACCGTTTTACACGGCATGCGAAGATTTAACTTATTGACATTTATATGTATCGACTCCGAAGTGTATTGTTCGCTTATATCTCGGTAACGTCATCGTCATTTTATAAATCATCGTCTAGATTATGGCTCTAGATTGGGATACGATTTTACTTCTATAAAATTGTATCATTTGTTTTTCATTAACCTTCTTGCTCCCGGAACGCAACCCTTTAATGTTCCATTCTTTTCTTGTTATGTTTTGTGTTTTTGACAATCGTGGCACCAAGGAGATTTGCCTACTTTGCACCTTGAAACTTAAATTATGAACGTCATTCATCGTTTTGCTTCCTAAATTTCGTGTTGAATACCTTGAAGCATTTTCTGTCATTCATCATGCTATATATTATTTGATGCTCATTACGAGATTTATTTTTTTTTCGTTGTTGTAAAATCCACAAGACATGTGTGTATATATGTATATATTTTGAGCCGTTAAGAAGTGTCGAAAAATACACTTTATGTAGAAACTGTAGGGGTAGTATAAACAGGTCAAAACTTAAAAGTAAAACCTGCGTTTTTAAAATAAAATAGTCAAACCTGCACATAACTTGCAGGGGTATTTTGGTCATTTTACATTGGTTTTCAGGTCTCGGGTAAAACTAGAAAGTCGTCTGAAACATCGTTTTGCATCAAAATGCTTTAGACTCTGAGTCTTGGAGATGTCGTTTATCGGGTCAATTAATCGGCTCATATTTAAAAGTTAAATCTGATAGAAAATTCAGAACATGAGTTTTAAACGTTTCAAAGCTGTTTTGATTTCATTTAAGATCGTAAAATTTTAACAAATATTATTTTACAACTAACGAATACTAGTTGCATGTGAAAATATTTAAAAAGTAGAAACAGTATAGGATTAGCAATTACCAGATTAATGGTGTAATTTAAAAACGAATAACATACTTTCTTAAAAGCATGTTGTGTCGAGTATCTTACAAAGAATACACATTTTGATTGTTTTATTCTTTTCATATATATCACTCATTTCTCATTCGATGTTATTTTATTTTCGTTTTCTTCTAACCTTCCACTGATTTGAGTTGAGTGTTGAAGTTTTGTCTTCACATTCTTCATCGATATTTTTTTATTTTATCACGTGTCTCATGGGGTTTCCGTCTAAACCTTATAACCTTTTGAAACCTTAACAACTTGTAACCATTTCATTGGTTGTTTTATGAGCTACTATTTGCCACTTTTTGCAAAACTTTGACTACTTTATACGTTGTCATAATGTCATATTATAAATAAATCTGATATTGTTTTACGATTATTTTCACCAATTATTTTTACTTTGGTCTTATAAAATACTTTTCGTAAGATTAAAAGTTGCTTATTAAGTATCTCACAAATTACTTTTATCCTATAAATTTATAAACTATTTTTAAATTCCATTTTACAAATGGCATGGTTTATATATAAACATAAGAAACGTAATACTTTTTGACGAAACTGAGCACTGCATTGCTATTCCTAAATTATACATGGCCTGATCACCTATGTCTAATTTAGATGGATCCATGCTAGGCTGAATAGTAGTCCACTTAAAAATCTTGATAATAATCAACTTTTTACTTGTATTTATGATAGATAAATAAAATGAAAAGTAGTTTTAAAAACCTTTATATTTCATGCAAGTAGCGCAATTTCTATGCGTCCGCATATGTTTTCTTACCTTTTCTTGAACGAATTACGCGCTTACGAATACATTTTTACTTGACAATCGTTTTTCCACTTGTTACTTCATTTTGTCTTATAACTGATTTCTTTTACCGTTCGTCTAATTACTGACTGTTGATAAATGACTTGAAAGTCTCAATGTTTTATCCTTCCTTCTCGTCCAATTTTCTTTATGCGACTGGGTAGATCTTTGGAATGTCTCCGCACGTGAATAATGAATTATCACTAGAGTGATTTCCGTATATCCGGGATGACGTCCGTCACTCTCGTTTGTCTCGAAATCCACTCTTGTGAACCATGCTTTGATTTCTCCCTTTAAACACTAACATCGTTCATTTGATTTGTTTTAATTACAAGTGATTATTAGGAATTTTATTTATTAAAATTTTTGTATGGATCTTATTTCCGATCGTGTAACGACCACCGCTAAGTTAACGAACTGATATTGGTGAACCATCGACCGCACTAACAAAATTGACAACTTGTTTAATCTATTATTTCTTATCGTAATACCATCGACGCCTTTATTTTATTATTCTCTTTAAGAATTCATACGACATTTGCTTCGTTCTCTTTTGTACCATTGATTTCGTACTAATTGTTGACTATTATTTCCATTCGTATTCGTTGTTATCTTGTCACCTTTCGAAACCCGAATATATCCCATATTTATTTTGAAATAATAAACACCTTTATGTATTTCTACAAAGTATTATAAAATTTTTATGGAACTTGTCTACATTTTCTAATGATTTTCATTTATCGAAATAACCATCACAAGTAAAAGGTCAAATTTATACACCATATTTTGTATAACTAAAACTAATGTTTAAAATAAAATTATGTTCTACCTTTTGAACTAATTGACTTATTATACTTTACTTTTAATGTAATAAAATTGCCAGTTTAATTTATATTCCTAATAGTGATTTAATTTGGAAATTATATTCTCTAATTGTAACCATCAGTATGAGTTTAATTAATAAATTTACGTCATTCTTTCAAAGTTTCTTAAGACGACCAAATAAATTTTGAAACTATTTTACTTCTATTTTTAATATATCATCTATATCAAGAAAGTACCTCAACTAAGTTATAAGGTAATACAAATCCGGGACAGATAATTGTGACAAATGTCATTTTAATGTTAATACTTAATTCATTCTTCGCTCTCATTTTTCTAGTATTGTGAATTATTATGTTTTACGGTTACGTGATTCGAGATCCCTCGTCGATCGTTAACCTTAAATCATTTTACCACATCTTGTCCGTTTATGTGTTTATTGATCTCATTTTTATCTCGTTCTGTTCCTCGTATTGAAGATCACTATTTTATTCTGAGTTTTAAATGAATCTCGGGAAGCAGTGTATAAGGAGAAACGATAAGTGTCACCAGGATTTATGCGTGTACTTGTGGAATGATTGAGGACCGAATCTCTTAATGAATGGAGTTAATAAATTCGTTACGACCTCGAGGAGTATGTTGAAGCCGACACCGCAAGTGGAAAGATTCTGGAGATCAAGTGGTTATTATCAAGGGTTCGTTCAAGGTTTTCTCGATGATTTACGGTGGAGATCTATACTCGATGTTTATGTTCGACCTTTTCTTTTATGTACTTAATGATGTTTGATCTAGTCAAATGATCGTAAGTTGTGAGAACTTGAGGCGGCATCATCCAATGACGTCCGATCATGTAGAGCACATATTATGTAATATCTTCTTGACTTTCAACGACGATGTATATTGAGACTTTAATGCGCGTTGGCGAAAGTGAGGCGAGTTGAGCGCCGGGACGTCGCTCCCTTAAGGTGGTGAGGATGTAAAACCCGTAAAAATAAGGTCATAATTTAATTCTATTTTCAATTATTTTGAAGTATTTTATAACGTTAAATATTATTATGTTTAACGGTTTAAGTTGAAACCGATATTAAATATTATATTTTAATATTTTGACGAGCAACGAGGACTACTAGTGATCGCGATACCTACGGATGCCAAAAATTTTATATTTTATTATCGATAGTTTCGATATTTAATACTTTCGACGATATCGTTTCAATTACGTATCGAGTCGTTATATTATTATTTTTCGTGTGCGTTTAAACTTTTAAAAAAGTACAATCTAACATTTTCAGGTAGTGAATATTTTCTAGTATAATATTTTGAAACTTATTTTTGTGTTGGTTGACGAACTCACAATTTATGGATTTAAATTTGGGCTTACGTGCATAATTTAGCGTCCTTTACGACTAAACCAGAAACCTTAGGATTGCCTATTTACGTTTTTGAACTCCGTTTTTGATGAGACAATTTTTATTGGATTCGTTTTGTGTCGTTGATTCATAATTTATAAAAACGTTTTTCGTAAAACGACCCGAGGGCACGCAAATCGAGAAAACTAGAATCGAGGAATACCCGTAAATTAGTGAGGTGGGTCAGAATACATTATCCCACCCCACTAGCTAACATGGGATGGCACATGACACCACATCTAAGGATGTGGCATCATGTTAGCTAAGTACTTACAAGTGTAAGACTAAGCTTACACTTTAAGCCATTCCTAGCTAAAACCATCAAACCATTCCACCACTTCACACATACCATCTTTCCATACATGCAAAACAACCTCAAACTCTCTCAACCATCACCACCTTGCCATCCACTTTGAAGCACAAAACACCCCTTTTCATCTTTTCTAGCCATGAAATACATGTTATCTAGCTCTATCATGGAGTTATCTTGAAGCCTTGATCATTTGGTGGCCATATTAACAACATAGGAGGTGATTTGCTTGTGTCCTAGGGCTGATTTCTCAACTTATGTTCTTGGTGTTTGATGATCTTGGAGTTACTTGTGGTGTTCATCAAGTTATTGTCTTCCAAAAACACGAAATACACTTGGTTGGTAAAGAAGATCATCCTCTCCATTTTCTCTTGTTATTTTGTAAAGAACAAATGTATTTTCTTTCATTTTGTATATGTATATGATGTATATATGATGATAAAAATGTTGTGTGGGGATCAAGTGTTGATAGATATGCTTAAAAAGGTTAATAACTATAAGAAATGAGGCTAAAATCTTGATTATTTAGTTGGTTGTATAAAAACAGTATATAACTAAAACTTGAACTGATAAAATTGCATGGTATGATCCATTTACAGTAAGTACAAGATGTTATACACATGCGAGAGTTGGCCATGCAATGGAATCAATATAATGAGTGAGATATGATCAAAACAAGTTAGGTGTTCTAATCTGAATAAGCAGTTTTGTAGGGACTCTTAAGGCAAGATAAACTTAAAATGAGCAGTCGCTATAGCTAAGTTAAATGTAGCACATAATATGAAGATCATGACACCCAAAAATGAGCTTCTAATTCATTATAGAACTCTAGATATGGTAAAAATGGTGAACATGAAGATAAAAATCAGATTTTAAGAATTAATGTTTATTATTATTATATAAGCACTCAAATTTTATTGTATAAAATGTAAAATAAAAACCCACTAACTTATAAAACTTATTTATATAAATATATAAAAGGTTAATTAAATGGATAAATTATATAAATGGTAGTGCAATAATACTTATAAGTAATAAAAACTATAAAGTTGATTTTTACGACTTTTTCGGCTATTACCGTAAAATTAACGTTTTTCGCCAAATAAAACTTAGACGATCAAACCCGTCTAATGTAAAGTTTTTAAAAGTTATATACTAATATATAAGTAACTAATACAAGTTAAAAGCCAATAAAACCCGAACTATAGGACATACGGACATTAACGAGCTAACTAAGCATATTGGACTAATAATTGGACTAAATAAGTTAAACACTTATAAAAAGAACTTATTGGGCTTAACCCATTTGGGCCCAACATGGAAAGTATATATACTGATAATATAGGTATAAAATGGATTAAAACAAGTTAAAGAACTTATACTAAGCTTATTGGACTTAAAATAGGTAAGTAGGTAAAACTAGTAAACTAGTAAAAAGTTACCAAAACGTAAACACTAAAATGAGTAAACAAGGATATATAAACCCACTTGATCATCATCATATGTACAAAATCATCATATGTATATTGTTATTTTGATAAAAAGTCATTAGACAAGAGTCTAAGACCGATTATTATTTATATAGGTTTCCGTGACCGAAGCACGCCCGTAGCCGATAATCCGCCTTTCATTATCAACGTGAGTCTATAGCCTCGCTTTATACTAGTTATTAAATGATTTTAAACCCGCGAGGGGGAATACATGTTTTATAAACTTAGAACGCAAGATTTTTATGGTATGCTTTGTCCCTCTATGAATGGACCCGTGGTTGCCTTTAAATTGCATTAAGTGATTGCCTTAGTTAAAGCCTCAATTATGGACCGTTAATTAACCTATGATGGGTTAACCGCTAGTACAATTAATAGATCTTGGGGGAAGCCGCCCTGGTTCAGTTTTTGTGGACTGTCTTAGAAGCTTAGGCCTGACCTCCACACTGTTTGAGCATATTGTATTGAGAAGTCAGGTATACGGCAATGTACCAATAATCTGGAGATAACCGACAATTAATAAATCTCTCGTCTTATTAGACTGATATGGGAGTGTCTAAGGGCTCGGTTCCATGAGCTTATTGCAATTTATGCTATATACAATTATCATTGTTGATGCAAATTATTATTTGATTCTTATAAGCATGCCACAAACTTATAATCTTTGCTTGTGTTCAAATTGATTTCATAAACCTATAGATTCACTCGGCATTTTTGCTGATTGTTTTACTCACATGTATTTTAGGTAATCAAGAAGTGGAAGCTTGGAGGTCACGGGAATGAAGTTGTGCACTGCTTTTGTCGTTCAAACTCTTTGATTTATTTATCGTTCCATTTTAAAACAAACTAATATGTTGTTTTAACTTATTTTTTGGTAACTATTACTTGGGACTACGCTACTCTGATAAATTTTTTAGGAACGATAAATTTGAAACGTCTCTTTTCGAGTCGTTCTTTATAAATTATGTGTTGTTGTATCATTGTTTAGCACCCAAAGATGTATTCCGCTGCGTATAAATTTGGTGGTGTTAAACATGCATCAACTGTGGAATAGATATCGTTATCAATTCCAGTGAGTATGAAGTTTACAGCATCAGCTTTAGCTTGGAGGAGTTTCTTTTTCTCAGCAGAACATGTGTCAAAATCCTCCATAGCTTGTATAGTTGATGAAGTACCATCCTCTGCCTGTGTGGTAATTGGTCTGAATTCAAAAACTGGAGGTGGATTCTCAAGGCAGTGACAAAGAGCAGTTCGGTTTTCTTTTCCGTCGAGAAATCTGAGAAAACGAGATCTCCATTGAACGTAACAACCGGCAGTGAGCACAGGTGGATTACTGTTGCCACCTTGTTCCAAACGAATTTGATTAGCAGTTGCAATGTTGATGCTGTTGTTAGACATGGTGAATACTTGTGAATGAATTGCATATCTTAGTGGATATGTTGTGATTTGATTGTGGTTGAAATTTCGAAAGTTCCAAAAATTTTTTTTTCCCAGTCCGACAAAACGGTAAGCCGAAAAAAATTTGTATCGCCAAATTTTGAAATTGAGTTAGAAATAGCCAAAAACTAGTAGGGAAAAAATTTGAATTTACTTGACCTAGTCTAGATAGTGTCTGAGTCTAAAAATTTCTCAAACAAAATTCATCTGTCCATCGCAATACCCATCGCACTCTCAGATCGTACTCTTAGATCGTACTCTTTGATCGCACCCAACGATCGTACTCCTTGATCGTACCCAACGATCGTACTCCTTGATCGCACCCAACGATCGTACTCCTTGATCGTACCCAACGATCGTACTCCTTGATCGTACCCAACGATCGTACTCCTTGATCGCACCCAACGATCGTACTCCTTGATCGTACCCAACGATCGTACTCGGATCGCACTCGTGTGATCGTACCCAACGATCGTACTCGGATCGCACTCGTGTGATCGTACCCAACGATGGTACTCAGATCGTGGCCTGTGATCGTAGTGAGTGATCGAGGTCTGTGATCGCAGTGAGTGATCGTATTATGGGATCGTGCTATTGGATCGTAAGTAGAAACCCCAGGTTTATGCGATCACAATACACAGATCGTACTATGGTTACCACTTTTCTCGGACAGTACAATGCACAATAAATTCGTGATTTTTAGCCTAAAAATGAATCAAGCACCCAAAAATTTTGTGTTTTTAAGCAAAATAACAATACCAAATCACTACCAATAGTATGTAGATGATTTGTATCAAGAATAAACCATAAAAACACAAGAAAATTTTTTGGTACGTGAGTTTTTGGATCAAAATAGGCACGAAAAATCAAGAACACAACACACGAATCTTCAATCACCTATCCACTATAGGCTCTTGATACCAATTGTTATTCCCATATTAATCCATAACACAAGATTTAGAGAGAGAAATAGTAGAAAAGTAGAGAGGGAGAGAAGTGGAAGGTTTACACTAAAACTAGGTGTTTTATGAAATGAACCAACACCCTCTTTCACATGTGAAAGAGGGTTATATATGCCACGGCTCTAAGGCCTTTGTGGGCTTCATCTTGGGCCGGGCTTGGCATTCACTTGGGTATATGGCCCCTAACAAAGACAATATTAGCCTAAAGTCCAAGCCCGCTTTTCCCGACTAACCTATTACTATACAAGACCAATAACGACTAAGATGACCTATTACATTCTTGTTCGACTATATAAAATATAGGGCTAACAGTCACTTATCCTGAATAGTGGTTTATTCGGAACTTTCTCAACACAACTCCTTTATCCGGAATATAAGTTGATCCGGAATAAACTTGTACAAACCCTTGATTCGGAACACAAGCTTTGATTCGGAATACCTAGGGAAGAACAGTAACAGAAACCGAAGAACAAGGAAGAACAAAATAGCACGAATCTATACAAACTTAATCAAAATCAACCAAAAGATTAAATCAAACTAATCACAAAACATCTACTAATCATAAACAAACAATCCAAATCAACAAAACTAACAATAATGATCAAAATAATCAAAACCCACTTAATCAATTTAACAAAAACTCAAGAACATGAACATGAACAATTAACATAAAGATTAAAGATTAAAGAAAGGTAGATAGGAGATGAACAATTAAAGTAAAGATTGACAATAATTAAAAGGAAACTTACTTGAAATTAAAGGTATTTAAGGTGCAAGACAATTAATTAAATGACATGTAATTAAAGAACAAGTAATTAAAATGGAAGAGCTAATTGTCACACTTAGCCAACAAAATGAAAATGAAATTCTAATCATCTATTTATAGGAGGATTAGGGAGGTGCTTAGGAAGCTTCCTCCCCTCTTTCTTCTTTTTTAATTGCATCATTAAGTCCTTAATCTTCTTAGTTCTTCGACTTTAATGATTTTGTTTCGGGATTTCTTTAAACTCGTCATTAATTTCTTCATAAATAAGACTTGAGTTCTTCGGCTTTTAGTAAACTTCCGTCTTTTGACTTTTTCTTCGATAAATCTTCAGAATTGGCCTTGGACTTCCGTTCTTTTTGCACTCTTGATTTCTTGACTTCGTCTTTTGTCTTTTTCTTCGATAAAAGCCCGTGAATGCCTGTGTTTTCTCCCCTTTTCACAATTTCGTCCTAAATCACAACAAAAACATAAACACTCATAATTCCGACATTTACGACATAAAATACACGTTTTGGCTCGGTTATTATTGTAGTTAAGTGGTAAAAAGGATGGGTGTTTACACACCTATCAAATCCCCTACACTTGACCATTTCAATGTCCTCATGCAATGCATTAGTTACAAAGCACATTTACATTTTTTATCACAATCAATCCACCTTGGCCTTTATTAAAGAGATAGATAATTATAAACATTCAAAGGAAGAAAGTAAAGAAATCAAAAACATACCTTATGGTTTTGGAAATGTTGTGAATGATCATCATCCTCAAGTTTTCACTTTCTCCAAACCAAGCTTAAAAACGAGATCATTGTTATTATAAGTTAGCAAACTAACACGAACTCATGTGGGCCAATTATTCACTTAGACTCCCTTATTCCTATGTGTATCTCTTATATTGTATTGTTGTCTTGAATGATCACGAGGATGCATTGTTTGACTTATTTCGATAGTTATTAAGTCTAAAAATAAAGTGGGACTATTTAATCAATAGTTAGCTAAAGGACAAAATCTTTTAAAACTGCTTCTCGGGACCTCATAAAGTTCATATCTTGGCATAACTCGCTTCGCGATTTGAGACCTTTCTCGGACCGATATTTGGCAGCGACTTCATACTTCAAATCTTTGGGAGACGTTCATGAAATAATGGTCTTCTCTTCATAATAGGAATTTCTTCATTGAACTTTTGAGAGATTCTTCATATTTGGACCACGACTTCTTCATTTTTCTTCAATCCTTATTTTGGACTTTGATATACAACGATCCGCCTCCTTTTTGGACTTGGATCTATTTATCCTCATACCTTGTTAGGGCCTTTTTGGATAGACTTCTCCATGACTTTTAGGGAGTTTTTTCTTTTCGTCGTGTGTCTCGATCCTTCATATTGATTTTTGATAAATGATTCTTCACATCACTTGGGATCTATAGAAACAAAATGTAGCCCTCATGCCTTGTTAGGGCCTTTTCGGACTCGCCAATCTTCGCATCCCGCTTCAATAAGTTATGCCTTGGCTATGAACTCTAATCCATACCGAGCAACTTTTAAACGATCTTGGGCTAGAAGCTAAGTAATTTTTCAAATCGTACAACCTTATTTATTGCAGATAAATTTATTAGCAAGCGATGGGAGAATAGGCTTATAATTAACTCACATAATTTCACGAAAGAATACGAAATTTATAATTGACTCTATCATCTCTCGTTCTCCACAGTTTAAAATCTCAAGGAATGAGACTCGTGGATGCTTAGCCTATTAAATCAAAGTTTTGGTTTTTCGAGTCGCCTATAGGATCTTGCAAATTCTTAGACTTTTTCAAGTTTAGAAATCTCATTTTAAAGTTCCTTTGATAAACGACTCTCTAGGATCGATTATAGGAACTTGCGAAAAGTTCTTGTTAACCCGTGAGAGTTAAGACTTTCGCGTTTTATAGCTCCCTATATAAAAGCCTAGCAAAACTTGACTTAAACACGTTAAGGATACTAGCTAGAGTAAACTTAGATAAGTAAACTCGGGTTGAGTCAAAAGATTCACAACATTTGAAAATTAAAACCACTTTATTAAAATTTTGTTCTAGCAAAGAAAGAAAATAACTATACAAAAGGAAAAACTAATAGGCCAAAATAGATAAAAATTTTTGAAAAATGTCGAAAAATTGATTTTCTGGTTAAAATGAGGACAAATACAAGGAAAAGGCCACTTAACTTCGATAGAAGTCCCCCCTACACTTAATATAAACATTGTCCTCAATATTTAAGCATGTGGGAGTAAACTCCCCTACACTTAGGACATTGTGAACGTTGTTTAAATCTTGCTAAGGAAAAGACAACTAACGAGATTCCTATTTTAATATTGAGAAATATAAAATAGTGAATCGAAAAGAGTTTAGGATAGAACCGGGAAGAAGGGAACACGAAATCACGGTTCGTCAAAAGTCATCAAGATTGTGTCTTTGAAGCTCTAATCACTGCACATGATAAGAAAGAGAACAAGAAACACCACGGGGCTCCCCTACACTTATGGTGAAAACAGGGAAAGATAGATAGATAATTGGGTTGCCTCCCAAAAAGCGCTTGTTTTTGTTAACCGAGTCACGAGCCTGACTCATCCCCGAATTAAATGGTCCATGGGGAAGCCTCGAATGTAATACCGGGATCAGAGACCTTGTCCTCGTTCCCGGAGGAATATAACAAAGTAGAGGCAGGAGGATAAGTCTTGAATGGTAGGAAGGTCCTTTCAACATACGAGAAGTATGTGAAATCTTGATCCACGGGAGGTGGGGTGGGTAAAGGAATCACATTGTCATCCTCTAAAGACAATGGATGCTGACCAATTGGCAAAGCCGTAAGGTTATCAAATATAGAATGGTCATTGTCACCTCCCGGGTCAAAGCACTCATCCTCATTTCCCGGAGAGTGAAATTGATACATCACCCGCTTGGGCGTGCACGCAGTAGGATGACGTGGCAATATAGTGTGAGAAGTAAGAGAAGAATTACCTTCCATCCGCGTCACCTGTCCAGTAGAGTCAAATCTCTCCACCTCTGTGATAGAAGGGGGCATGGCTAACAAAGTATGCTCATCAATAGCAAGAGAATCAGAGCTATCAATGTCTTCAATCCCTTCGTCAATGAGAGGATTCACCTCACTGGATATGTAAGCGTCATCAAAATCAAATAAAGGGTTCGAATAAATCTTGAAAGTTTCCTTCGGAACGTCTTCATCGGATAGTGACTCGTTATCACTAGAAGTAAAATCATCATCTTGATCCAAAAGAGGATTAGAGAGAGCCAAAGAATCCTCTCCCAAAGTGTTGGTGGAAGGAACATCATCAGAAGAAAATGCATCATACTCATCGTCACTGTCGGATGTCAACTCAGATTCACTTGGAATTGAGACAAGGTTATCAGCACTAGACTTTATGAATTCGTCGGATTCCTTTGCAGGAATTGTGCTAAGATCCTCATCCCCTGGAATGGGTGAATCCTTAGGCTCCAGAGCCGGCAAGTCGGGAGAAGGAATAGAATTCTCATCGTTCCAATAAATAGGACTCTCATCGTCATCATCATCATAATAATATGGAGGCACTAGAGGAGGAGTATAAGCACTAAGGTTAGATACTTGCTCTTGTTGCTGATCCGCTTGACATTTTTCGATCATCTTGTTGCAAGCTTCTTGAACTTTTTGAAAGTTGTCAAAAAGTGTGGCAATTTGCTCAGGAGGAAGTGCACAAGAGGGTTGATGATTGACGGTTTGACGTGGGGGCTCAAAAGTATACACACTGGGATGATAGCACGGAATTTTCTCAAAGACCTTCGACGGATCACAAGAAGAAGCATCGTGAGGGCCCCCACAAATATAGCACCACGGGTATGGAGAAGAACCCGGTGCATCTTGAGGATAAGGATTGTCATAGACGGTAGAGGTTGAGAAAGTATTGTAAGAGGAGAAGTATGAATTTGTTGAATTACAAAATGGAAAAAGTCCAAATTGTCTATCATCGATATTAAAACCACACCGC
This sequence comes from Glebionis coronaria, assembly GCA_025667525.1. Lineage (NCBI taxonomy): Eukaryota > Viridiplantae > Streptophyta > Magnoliopsida > Asterales > Asteraceae > Glebionis > Glebionis coronaria. The sequence goes on along the minus strand of JANFOE010000257.1, from coordinate 727,336 downwards.
TCACAAGTACAGCATTGACTTGTTTGAAAACCATGCCATGGTCTCCCACACCGTACGCAAGACGAATCCATGATGAATTATAAATAAGAGGGGTAAAGAAAAGGATTAAACATAATAGAGGATAAAGAGGAATATTTTTGGTGCAAAACTTTGGAAAAAAGAAATGCTTTTTATGATTTTTCAAATGTTTTGGGGATTTTTTGAAAATTTTTGACACGAAAATAACGTTCACGAGTGAACGGATCCCAAAAAGCAACGCGTCTCTCACAGAAAACTGTTAATCTTCACGAAAAGAGCCGGCAGCGGCGCCATTTTAATACACGGCTTTTGCCCGTATAAAAATTAAATTCTTTGTCGTATGTCTAATCGAATTGATAACTAGTTAACTATGCGACTCAGTCGTTCTTTGGTGAAAAAAATAGTTGTGTCGTTGTAGTAAAATTAAATGTGCAAGACGTAAATGAAAATGACGTTAATTTAAATCTAACTCTAATTTAAAATAAAAGACGAGAAATTAAAAGCGTGACGAGAAATTAAAGGGCAATTAATGTAAATAACGCAAACTTAAAACTATCCTAAAGGCAAACTTAAAACGCAACTAAAACTTAAAATAAGGCAAGGCTTAAAATAAATCTAAGGCAAGTAATCTTAAAGTGCGACTAAGTAAAAAGGCGGGAAAAGTAAAGCTTAAAAATAAAAAATAAAAATTAAAAACCGAAACTAAAAAGAACCTGAAAACAGCTCATTCGGAATAATACCCTCATTCGGAATAAACATTCATCCGGAATGTCACCTTCGTTCGGAATGCTCTTCTTTACTCGGAATATTTACCAAAAACCTTGATTCGGAATATATTCCGAATGAATACCCCTTAATCCGGAATATTGAATATTCCGGATGAACAAAACTTTGATTCGGAACTTTTGCTTGGTTCGGAACTTTGATTCGGAACTTTGCTTGATTCGGAACTTTGATTCGGAACTTTGCTGATTCGGAACTTTGATTCGGAACTTTGATTCGAAACTTTGATTCGGAACTTTGCTGATTCTGAACATTGATTCAGAACTTTGATTGGGAACTTTGATTCGGAACTTTGATTCGGAACTTTGCTGATTCGGAAGTTTGATTCTGAACTTTGATTCGGAACTTTGCTGATTCAGAACTTTGATTCGGAACTTTGATTCGGAACTTTGCAGATTCGGAACTTTGATTCAGAACTTTGATTCGGAACTTTGATTCGGAACTTTGATTCGGAACTTTGCTGATTCGGAACTTTGATTCAGAACATTGATTCGGAACTTTGATTCGGAACTTTGATTCGGAACTTTGATTCAAAACATTGATTCGGAACTTTGCTGACCCGGAATAAAGTCTTGACTCAGAATAAATTCCGAATGAACTCAAACTCCTTGATTCGGAAAATGTTCCGAATGAACAATCCCAAATCCTTCGTTTGGAATATATTCCGAATGAACCACCACTGATCCGGAATATTTTGTATTCCGAATGAACAGCACTTGATTCGGAACTTTGAATCTTCCGAATGAAGGTGTAGATCCGGAATAATTAATTATTCCGAATAAAACTCCTTGATCCGGAATATCTCCTTGGTTCGGAACTTCCACTGATCCGGAATGTTCCGAATGAAGCCTTCGTTCGGAATGTTTCGAATGAAGGTCCTTTGATTCAGAATGTTTTCTTCACAAAGCCTTGATCCGGAATGTTTGAAGTTCCGAATGAATCACCTTCGTTCGGAATAAATAGTTGACTCGGAATATTGCACTGATTCGGAATATGTCACTTATCTTGAATAGTGATTTATTCGGAACTTTCTCAACACAACTCCTTTATCCAGAATATAAGTTGATCCGGAATAAACTTGCACAAACCCTTGATTTGGAACACAAGCTTTGATTCGGAATACCTGGGGAAGAACAGTAACAGAAACCGAAGAACAAGGAAGAACAAAATAGCACGAATCTAGACAAACTTAATCAAAATCAACCAAAAGATTAAATCAAACTAATCACAAAACATGTACTAATCATAAACAAACAATCCAAATCAACAAAACTAACAATAATGATCAAAATAATCAAAACCCACTTAATCAATTTAACAAAAACTCAAGAACATGAACATGAACAATAAACATAAAGATTAAAGATTAAAGAAAGGTAGATAGGAGATGAACAATTAAAGTAAAGATTGACAATAATTAAAAGGAAACTTACTTGAAATTAAAGGTATTTAAGGTGCAAGACAATTAATTAAATGACATGTAATTAAAGAACATGTAATTAAAATGGAAGAGCTAATTGTCACACTTAGCCACCAAAATGAAAATGAAATCCTAATCATCTATTTATAGGAGGATTAGGGAGGTGAATGCCCGTGTTTTCTCCCCTTTTCATAATTTCGTCCTAAATCACAACAAAAACACAAACCACGCATAATTCCGACATTTACGACATAAAATACACGTTTTGGCTCGGTTATTATTGTAGTTAAGTGGTAAAAAGGATGGGTGTTTTCACACCTATCAGTATAGCATCAGCGTCCTCCATATGGGTGAGAAGTAGTTCACCTTGATCAGCGATTTTTTTTGGAAGGCGATGGAGGAGAAGGGTTTGTCTTCATCATCTCGAGGTCTGAGAGTTGTGATAGTTGAGTTTTTGTATACCCTTTAGGAAAAGAGCAACAAATAGGGTAAGCACGACGATTTAGAAAAACCGTGTATTAATGACCCTAAAATGAGTTCGTTCTCGAGGAGGCTAGTGCGTTGTGTAATGAATTGATTAATGCTTTGTGATTATAATGAGAAAAACAAAATAGAAATGGGGTGAGAAGAGAATGACGGTTACGTAGACGGATTAAGCTAAGACGAGAAAGGCGTTCACGTAAAACCGTAAAAAGCTCCAAATTAAAAAATTAAACTTAAAAATTAATAAAAAGCTAAACTAAGTCTAAAATTATATAAATAAGAATAAAAATCCAACAAAAATATTTTAAAACCTTTTATTAATTAAATATTCAATTTTAAATGCTAATTAAAGCCCTAAAATTAAATATAATTAATCAAAATGTCCAAAATATTATTTTATTGAACTAATAAGTTACTTATATTATTTAAAGACTAAAAAGTATTTTTCCTAAATTTTAAAAACTATTTTTCTATTTTTAAATCACTAAAAACTATTTTTAAACTAAAATAATCATAAAAAATAATAAAATAATGCTAAAAATAATTTGACAATTTTAAAAATCCTAAATTATACTAAAGAACAGTAGAAAAATGAAAAAGTTTGAAAATATAAAATTTTTCACTAAAAGACAAAAATAGTTTGAAATTAAACCCTAATTAAACTAAATTAATTCTAAAAATTAAATAAAAAGTGAACAGTGAAAACTTTTTGAACTAAAAATCTTAAAACATTTTTCTAAGTCTATGAAAATTTTTGAAACTGAAAAATAAATATTTTTGTCACTAAAAGACAAAAACAAAAATTAAAAAGTTAATTAAAATAGCTATTTAATCTAAAAAATATTAAATGAACAGTAACAAAAAAATCTAATTAAACAGAAAAATCGCAATTAAAATAAGAAAAATAATAAAACTTGTTTCAAGTCCTAATTCCTATTTTAACCCACTAAAGACAAAAAAAACAACTTCCTGAAAGTGACATGTGCTAGGGTTTGTCCTTTGTAGAGCAGGGGTAACTTTAATACTAGCAATGGGAAATTGGTTCCCACTGGTAGTGTTAATTTTTGATCAATTGAGAATTAATCTTAGGAAAGCTTAATGAGAGCTTATTACTAGGCAATAAGGCACCCCTACACTCAGTGGAGTGTAGGGAGTCTGTTAAATCACAAAAACACACGAGTTGCAAGCAAAAATCAACACACAAAGCCCTAATCAAGTGACTGTATGCTAATGCTAGTTTCTGATGAACAGTAACTCTTGTTTACATGCACAAAAATGATTTTCAAGTGATCAAATCTTGCATACAAGTTAGCCAAATCAAATAAAAACTACTCACAATCCTAATGCAACCTATATTCTATCAGTTACCAAGATTTGATTGTAAAATTCACATAAAAACAATCAGAAAAATAGGTTTGCTGATTTGAGATAGTTTACCAAGTTTTAAACATGCAATATCTCTAAATCCTATCCAATAATGAAACCTATGACCAAAATAACTTCCTATCAACAAGTACCAGTAAGTCTAGATGGCTTAAGGACCAAAGGTTTAGCAAGAACTTCCCTTAAAACTTAATCCAAACACCCCTTAATTAACTGAGTATGAAAATTAACACACCAAATGCTTTCTCAAATCAACCAAACTGAATTTTATCTAATCCAACATACATATAATCATCAATGGGGCATAACAAACAACAATCAAAGCACATAAGAAGCTTTTCTCACAAAATCACACTTTAAGCTATGCTAGGGCTTATGGGAAGAGCTTGTTGTTGTAGAGAGAATGGGTGAGGACTACTGCAGTCCCAAACACCCCTATATCTTCAAAAACAAGAATTTGTATGAACCTGCCAAGAGAAAAAGCCAAGAAAAGTGAACTGATACAAGCTATAAGCAATAAGCTAAGCTTATTGGTTAAGCTAGCTTATGGCTTGTAACTAAAAAAAGTATAAAAAAACGTGAGACTGATTTTTTCTTCTTTTTTTAAACTTTCTGAAAATCTTCTTCCTACAAACAAACTTAAACAAATCAACTTACACACTTTCAAAACACGTTTTTGGAACAAGATTTTATCAAAACATCAACTTTTTCAGAAACTTTGAAAATAGGAATGATTTTTAAAAATTCTTGAACTAATGTTAAAATTATGGAACTCAGATTTTCTAGACTCAAATTACCAACTTTTATCAAAGTAAAAAGGAATTACAACTAAAAATAAAACACCAACTTTTAATTGCATAAAAAGGAATTACAAAAGAACTTAGAAAATCTGGAACAAGAGTAGAAGTCACAAGTCGACCTCTACTTATACTACCTTATAGAATAATCTAGATACTGAATATAAAAATGCTAAATCAATAACCCTAATAGCTGAAATTCTAAAGCTGCCCCTTGATTTTTGAATTCTTCCTTGGTCAAAGTGGTTCCATGTGAATGCCAGTTGGATGAGATGATCCTGAACGTTCTTTTGATGCCTTTGGGACCAAGGGACGTTGATTTGCTGGAGGATTCGAATTTTGCTAAAAATGTTGAAGCATGGGACACTGTGGGGGCCACAAGGTGTCACGGGTGAATGATGTTAGTGGTGGGTTTTGTTATTTGTGGGATCAATTAATGATCTGGAAACAAAGGGTGAAAAACCCTTTGATTTGGGGGTGATTAACCCTGGGATTAGCTAGGGTTTATGAAGGTTTAAGAACCATTTTAATATGTTTTAGGGGTTAGGATAATTTAAATGGGTGTTTAATGGGAAATAAGGTTTGACCATTTGACCAGTTTAAATAAAACCGGGTTATGGGATGGGTTGCGGGTTTAGTTAATGGGTGGGTATAGGGTGACGTGGCATTGTATTACTGGTAGATTAGGGTTTAACGGGTTAATGGGTTGTTTGACTGGATGAGTTGACTTGGGCTGGGTATTGGGTTTGAGTTGGGTATAAAATGGGTTTGGGTTTAGTTAATGGCAAAAACAGTCCCCTGACTTCCATGTCTTCTTCATGTTGTAAATAATAACAAAAAATCCCATTTCCCTTTATGACAAGTTTGGGCAACTTGTCAATTTTGGCACAACAACTTTCCAAACTTGTATCAAGGACCTCTTTTGTAATTATGGCATTCTTCAAGGGCTGAATATGAAAATACTTGATATTTTAGGGACCCATAAGTAATTTTGAGGATTTACAGGGGTATAAAATGACAAGTCTTCAATTCTTGAGGGACCAAACTTGTACAATCTTCAAACTTCAAGGTCATTTTTGGAAATTCCATTCTTGGGCCCGGTTCATTGTGCGGCTTCGTTTCCCGTGTTCGTTTTTTTTATTCTTGTGATCTTTTTGTCTTTTTCTCAATATCCGTAACTAAAATACACAAGCAACAAACACGAGCATATATTTGGCAGTTTTAATGATATTTAATGCATTTTAAGCCCATTTTGGACGATGAGACTATGTATAAAAGTAGTCTCATCACTCCCCCATACTAAACCATTGCCGTGCCCTCACGCAATGCTAGAATAAAGTATCGTAGCACCTCCAAAATTCATTTTTATTCACTTTATTGAATGATAAACTAGCCACACTACTACTTTTGCTACTACTTGTGTTTTAGACATAATGTATGATTTTCATCGCAAAATGGGACGTTTAGGTTCTTAGAATAAGAACACGTGAATGCTTCGTTAGAAATAATTTCATCATCCTCGATTTTTACCCCAATTCCATGCCAAGCGTGCAACGAGATCATTGTCATTATAAGTTAGTAATGCTAACACTACTCATATTCCCTAATCACGTACTTATCCTCCCATTATTCCTAAGTTGTATCTCTTATATTTTATTATGTCTTGAATGTTTCACGAGGATACATTGTTTGACTTATGCGATAATAGAGATTTAGGTCTAAAAATAGAGTCCTAACGGTGTAACCAAGACCATAAAATCAATAACCCCTCCTAATAGACAACGATGTCAAAAAATTAAGTTGACAAGAAGAATCGATAAACACGGTTTTATAACGGTTTTGAACATGAGACTTATTACCAAGACTTTTATATGCCCTCTAACGGAAGGGCCTTATTATATTTGGTTTACCTCCATATTTTATTCAACTTCGCCATGAAGCTTTTATTATGACTTCGGTCTTGCCTTGCCTTTTATTATCCGCCTCATCGGTGGTTTTATTAGCCAAAACGTATATCCTCACGCTAAGGCGAATTCTGGATCTTTAAAGCTTCGAAGATTAAGGCTTGATTCACTTTCAGTTTTGCATAGATTTTTCGGCCTTGTGGGGCTTCAAATTGTTTGCTTGATTTAGGTGAGCACTTGAAATCTTATTATTAGGTGAAGCTTTTGATTATTCGGGTGCCAATACTTCAAAACCGTGACGCTGGCGATACCTTAATGTCTTCCCAATTTAATTACACGGAAGCTACTAGAAAAGACTAGAAACCCAACAATCCCAATTAAACCGCTAAGTCAATATTTATTAAGCAAAAAATATTTACATGCGAAGGGAGAATAAGCAAACAACGAGAACACATGAGTTTTTGAAAGAATACGAGTACTCTACGTTTAGCATAGTAACTTATAATTAACCATATCATTTCTCGTCCTCATTTAAGAGACTTAGCCTAATGTGTAGTTAAGGAATCAAAGCTAAGTGCTCAACACGCACGGTCGAGTCAAAAATTACTCTTATTCTCGCCATCGAAAAACCTACATTCGTGTCTTCAAACACTTATAAAACATGAGAAAATTTTTAAAATTTGGCCATTTTTAGCCTTATTTTGCAACAAAAACGATAAACAAAAAGATAAACTTTGGAAAGCGTGAAGGTTTGGCAAGGCAAGTATCTATTCACCCCCCATACTAAAGTTAAACATTGTCCTTAATGTTTCGAGTCTAGGGGTGCAAACACCCCCATACTAGAGACGTAGTCGAATGCCTAATCTAGCATGGAAAGGGTGTAACCAATAAATTAATAGCCGTTTATGAGGTGTGCTAAAAACCTAAGGTTAGAACATTAAAGGATAGATCATTTGGATATTGAGAAAGTCTTCAAAGCAAACGATCGAGTGCTCCCATAAAACGAACACGAGAGGCTCCAATCGTGAAGATCATGATCATCTAAAGTCCACAATTCACAAACAACCACGGAACAAAGGTTGGAAGGGCACAAATCCCGTCACATTAAACTAATTAGAAAGCAATAATATGTACATGGATAAGCATGGGTTTCCCCCACGAGGCACCTTGTTTTTGATAACCGAGTCAAAAGCTCGACTTGAATCCCCATAAATGTGATCATTTAGGGACTATCATGGTATGGTTAATTTTTGGTGGGGCTTACATGATAAACAAGGCCCAAAAACAACCGCTATTAAGGACTAAGTCCTTTGATGGTGCAAAATACCGGGATCGAAGATGGCGTTTTTGTTTTTATTGGAAAAACAAATCAACGCCACTTCATCATGTGCCAACACAAACCCAAAGGGTTTCAAGAAAATAGGTGAGAAGAAATAGAAGGGTAGGACAATGGGTAAGTCATAAAAACCATGAGCTACTCGAGGTAGACTCGCACCAATCAAATAGAAAGATTTTCCATTTATTACATCGGTGGAAGACCGAGATTTCCCTTTATAAGCAACTTCGGGATCAAATATCTCGTCCTCGGTGGAGAAAGGGGAGGGAACATAAGGGGCTTCCCCCACACTAAGTCCACACAAAGCATCATCAAAAGGAGATGACGAGCTTGTAGCACTCAAAACACGAGGTGATGACGGAGTTAGCATTGTAGAAAAACTTTTAAATCCAATTTAAAATCTTTCCCTTTTTTATATTTTAAACTCTCCTTATGAAAACCCGACTTAATTATGTCAAAAATATTTGGCGTTTCTAAAGCAATGTTAGTCACACTAAAAATTCTCACATTTGAAAACCGTTTTGGTTTAGGTGGTGGTAAGTTCTCAAAACGTTTGTCAACAAAGAGAACTTCCCCATCGGGATCAACATATTCATCATCCGAAGAATCATTCGTGATTGGAATCGTAGGCTTAACACTCTTAACCTCCCCCGGCGGAGGGGACGGAAAATCGTTTTTATCATCAACTCCTAAAACTCTTTTTGAAATCCTTTTACAAATGTTTTTGATGGGACTAACATTGTTCAAAGACGTGATAGAATACACATGAGAAAGTGTGGAGTTTTGAGTTGCATTAATGACGAGTTCTTCATCATTGAAACGAAGAGTGATTTTTCTAGCATGCACATCGATAAGTGCTCTCGAGGTATCCAAAAATGATCGACCTAAAATTAGAAGAACTTTAGGATCGATGGGGATGTCAACAACAATAAAGTCCATGGGATAGTAGAACTTTCCAACTTTCACGAAGACGTCCTCGGCTACTCCACAAGCTAGAATCATAGAATGGTCGGCCATCTCTATTGACATTCTTGAAGGAGTGAGATTTAGAAGATTGAGTGACTTAAAAATCTCAAGTGGCATCAAATTAATACTAGCACCAAGATCGGCCAAGGCGTAGCATTCTTCCATATCTTGTATAGCACATGGGATTAAAAACTTCCCGGGATCACCGACTTTTTGAGGTATGCGGCTAAGAAAAACCGAAGAACAACTAGACGATTTTTGCAATTTCTCTTTGTTATTCAACATACTTTTAAAGTTCGCGGCAAATAGAGGCATCATGACCAAGGCGTCGGCAAAACTTATATTAAAATTCAAGTCACGAAACATTTTCATAAAAAGTTCAAATTGATAATTATTTCGTTCTTGTGCCTTTTCCTTGTTTCGTCTTGAAGGGTAAGGTAAGGGTGGTGTGGGTTGGGGCATAGGCAACGGCCTTGGAATCTCGGGTTCCACTATTGGTATTGGTTCAACCGTAGGTGTGGTTTGAGCGATACTTCGTGGGCTTGGAATTTGGTCCTCTTCTACCACCACCTCGGGTTCTTTCTCTTTTTCCTTCTCCGTAGAAGTACTTGGACGAGAAATGGGTTCTTTGATAGTTTTACCACTACGAGTAGTAATAACCTTCAATTCTCCATTCGGGTTTACGATGGTATCACTAGGAAGACCACCCGAAGAAGAAGGTTTACACATGATAGCTTCAAACATTTTTCCCATTCGGTCTTCAAACTTAGATTGCCTAGCATCCGCTTTTAACAATTCTTTCTTAATCTCATGTTGACCTTGCTCCTTTTTTTGTTGATTTTGTTGGAGACGTTGAACATTTCCTTCCATTTTATTAGCATGAGTCTTAAGTTCATTAGCAAGTTCGTTTTTAAGCTCGTTTTTCAACTCGGATCTTAAGCTAACCATTTCACGTTGCATATTATCAAACTTAGCATCGTTTGCTTTAGCATAATTCAAAAATTCTCCTTGAAGATTTTTGGTGTGATCATTTTAAAAACCTTGTGTGGTAGTTTGAAAATCACGGTTTTGGTTTTGGTTTGAAATTTGCCCATTTCCACTTTGATAATTACCCTTGTTGTAGTTACGTTGATTTCCTTGATAATTACCACCTTGATTGTTGTTTCGATAGTTATTAGCATTTTGATTTGGTGGAGCTTGATTTTGGCGGGAACCTTGACCGTTTTGGTTATAAGTTCCCGTGGCTACATAAGCATTCGAAGTGTTACCATCCGCGGTCATGCACTCGGAAAAATTATGAGCTCCACCACACGAAATACAACTCTTAGCAACCGCTTTAACCGAAGAGGAATTTGAAGCTTCTTGAGCTTTCCAATGGGACATAAGAGTCAAAAACCTATCGAAAAACCGATTCTCCTCATTTGCTTCATCTTGCAAGGCAGTAATGCTACGAGACGATGACGAACCCAAATTGGTAACACTCGGTGTGTTACGAGGGCTATAAACCTTAGACCTATTTTCAATGATTTTCAAAGCCTCTTTTGTCGTTTTGCACAAAAAATTACCACCCGCGGCGGCATTTAAGTAATCTCGTTCATGATCATTAAGCCCATTATAAAAGGTGTCAATTTGATGCAATTCGGAAAAATCATGGTGTGGACATTCATGTAACATTTCTTTAAACGTTTCCCAAGCCATTGAAAAACTTTCATTAGATCTTTGAGTAAATCGTGAAATCTCGTTTTTCAAATGTGTTGTTTTAGATGGTGGAAAAAATTGATTCACAAATTTAGAAACGAGATCAGCCCACGTAAAAATCGAATTTGGGGGTTCTTTCTCGAGCCATATCTTGGCGGGTCCATCTAACGAGTATGGAAACAACATCATCTTAATGGCCTCGTGTGGTACATCCTTAAACTTGCTTGTCGCGGTGAGACGATTAAATTGCCTAATGTGATAATGTGGGTTGTCTTTCTCGTGTCCGCGAAACTTGTTGGCTTAAGGCATAGACATTAAACCCGTCTTGATCTCGAAGTTCTCCGCAAGAATGGCGGGAATCACAATGGCCTCTCCAAAACCCTCGGTGGGTGCTTGAAGCAACTCCATCATAGTACGATTAGCCATGATAGCTTCTTGTTCTACAATAGGTTCCTCACTTGGAGTCTCTTCACTAGAAAGATTAGGAGTAGGTGTAATGTAGAGATTTTGCTAGTTGAAAAAGTTCGTTTTCTCGGTGTCTAATCGAATTGAGTTCCGGTTCAAAGTGCGACTCAATTGTTCTTGGTAGAAATGAAAATGGTTTGGTTATCTATTACTAAGTAAAATGAAAATGTAAACTGCGATAAGTAAAAGGAATGCAAAAGGAATGCGAAAGGAATGTAAAAGGAATGCTGTAAGGAATGCTAAAAGGAATGCTGATAGGAATGCTAATAGGAATGCTGATAGGAATGCTGATAGGAATGCTGATAGGAATGTTGATAGGAATGCTGATAGGAATGCTAATAGGAATGCTGATAGGAATGCTGATAGGAATGCTGATAGGAATGCTGATAGGAATGCGGATAGGAATGCTGATATGAATGCTGATAGGAATGCTGATAGGAATGCTGATAGGAATGCTAATAGGAATGCTGATAGGAATGCTGATAGGAATGCTAATAGGAATGCTGATAGGAATGCTGATAGGAATGCTAATAGGAATGCTGATAGGAATGCTGATAGGAATGCTGATAGGAATGCTAATAGGAATGCTAATAGGAATGCTGATAGGAATGCTGATAGGAATGCTAATAGGAATGCTGATAGGAATGCTGATAGGAATGCTGATAAGAATGCTGATAGGAATGTAAAACCCTTTTCCAATCAAGATGATCGGAATGTAAAAGGAATGTATAAAAGGAATGTAAAACCCTTTTCCAATCAAGATGATTGGAATGTTAAAAAGAAAGTCCAAATCGGAATAATCATAAAAGGGGCAAATCGGAATAATCAAAACCCTTTTCTGATTGGGTGATCGGAAAGAGGGTGTGGTCGGAATAAGCTGATCGGAAAGGGGTTTACCCTTTCCGATTACAATGTTGATCCGAAAATAAAGCTAAGGAAATAAGCTATGGAATAAGCTAATACCCAAACTAAACGAATCTAATGAAAAGGTCAAAACAAGCATGAATAACAACTTATCAAACTTAAAAATAAGCAAACTTTCAAATCAAACTATAAAAAGATGAACTTTTTAAGAAAACTTTAGATCAAATAAGCATTAAAATGAAAACAAAATCAAGGATGAACATGAATCAAAGAGAAGCAAAGTAAGAAAGGAAGAAGAAGATGATTAAAGATAAGAATTTGATTAAAAGAAAAGATTCCAAAATTAAAAGACTTACTTGAATTGAAGAAAATAAAAGTGCATAACATGAAATTAAATTGCAAGAAATTAAATGACAAGAAATGAAAATGGTGGAAGTGTGGTTTGTCAAGCCACCAACAACATGAAAATGTAACTAGGATCATCTATATATAGGGGTGATTAGGGAGGAGCTTAGGAAGCTTCCTCCCTCTTTCCTCTTTGCCTTAATTGCACACTTAAGTCCTTTTCTTCTTTATCTTTTGTTAATCTTGGACTTTGTCTTGGGATTTCTTTAACTCGTCTTGATTTTTCTTTATAAATAAGACTCGAGTTCTTCGGCTTTTTAGTAAACTTCCGTCCTTTGACTTTTTCTTCGATAAATCTTCAGAATTGGTCTTGGACTTCCGTTCTTTTTCCACTCTTGATCTTTCGACTTCATCTTTCGTCTTTTTCTTCGATAAAAGCCCGTGAATGCCGTGTTTTCTCCACTTTTCACCTTTTCGTCCTAAATCACAACAAAAACACAAACCACGCATAATTCCGACATAAATGACATAAAATACACGTTTTGGCTCGGTTATTATTGCAATTAAGTGGTAAAAAGGATGGGTGTTTTCACACCTATCAAATCCCCTACACTTAACCATTGCAATGTCCTCATGCAATGCATTAGTTACAAAGCAAGTTTACACTTTTCATCATAATCAATCCACGTTGGCCTTTATTAAAGAGATAGAAAATTATAAACATTCAAAGTAAAGAAATTAAAAACATACCTTGGGTTTTGGAAATGTCATGACTGATCATCATCCTCAAGTTTTCACTTTCTCCAAACCAAGCTTAAAAACGAGATCATTGTTGTTATAAGTTAGTAAACTAACACGAACTCATGTGGGCCAATTATTCACTTAGACTCCCTTATTCCTAGGTGTATCTCTTATATTTTATTTTTGTCTTGAATGATCACGAGGATGCATTGTTTGACTTATTTCGATAGTTATTTAGGCCGAAAATAAAGTGGACGATTTAATCAATAGTTAGCTAAAGGACAAAATCTTTTAAAACTGCTTCTCGGGACCTTATAAAGTTCATATCTTGGCATAACTCGCTTCGCGATTTGAGACCTTTCTCGGACCGATATTTGGCAGCGACTTCATACTTCAAACCTTGAGAGACGTTCTTGAAATAATGGTCTTCTCTTCACAATGGAATTTCTTCACTTGAAGTTTTGAGAGATTCTTCATAAATGGACCACGACTTCTTCATTTTTCTCCAATCATTACTTTGGACTTTGATATACAACGATCCGCCTCCTTTTAGGACTTGGATATATTTATCCTCATACCTTGTTAGGGCCTTTTTGGATAGACTTCTCCATGATCTTTTGGGAGTACTTGCTTTTCGTCGTGTGTCTCGTTCCTTCATATAGATTTTCGATAAATGATTCTTCACATCACTTTTGGATCTTTAGCAACAAAATATAGCCCTCATGCCTTGTTAGGGCCTTTTCGGACTCGCCAATCTTCGCATCCCGCTTCAATAAGTTATGCCTTGGCTATGAACTCTAATCCATACCGAGCAACTTTTAAACGATCTTGGGCTAGAAGCTAAGTAACATTTTTAATCGTACAACCTTATTTACTGCAGATAAATTTATTAACAAGCGAAGGGAGAATAGGCTTATAATTAACTCACACAAATTCACGAAAGAATACCAAACTTATAATTGACTCTATCATCTCTCGTTCTCCACAATTTAAAATCTCAAGGAATGAGACTCGTAGATGCTTAGCCTATTAAATCAAAGTTTTGGGTTTTCGAGTCATCTATAGGATCTTGCAAATTCTTAGACTTTTTCAAGTTTAGAAATCGCATTTTAAAGTTCCCTTGATAAACAAATCTCTAGGATCAATTATAGGAACTTGCGAAAAGGTCTTGTTCTTAACCCGTGAGAGTTAAGACTTTCGCGTTTTATAGCTCCCTATATAAAATCCTAGCAAAACTTGACATAAACATGTTAAGGATACTAGCTAGAGCAAACTTAGATAAGTAAACTCGGGTCGAGTCAAAATATTCAAAATGTTTGAAAATTAAAACCACTTTATTCAAAATTTATTCTAGCAAAGAGAGAAAATAACTATACAAAAGGAAAAACTAATAGGCCAAAATAGATCAAAAATTTTGAAAAATGTCGAAATATTTTGAATTTCCGGTTAAAATGAGGACAAATACAAGGAAAAGGCCACTTAACTTCGATAGAAGTCCCCCCTACACTTAAGATAAACATTGTCCTCAATGTTTAAGCATATGGAAGTAAACTCCCCTACACTTAGGACATTGTGCACGTTGTTTAAATCTCGCTAAGAAAGAGACAACTAAAGAGATTCCTATTTTAATATTGAGAAATATAAAATAGTGACTCGAAAAGAGTTTAGGATAGAACCAGGAAGAAGGGAACACGGGGTCACGGTTCGTCAAAAGTCATCAAGAGTGTGTCTTTGAAGCTCTAATCCCTGCATATGATAAGAAAGAAAGCAAGAAACACCACGGGGCTCCCCTACACTTATGGTGAAAATAGATAGATAATTGGGTTGCCTCCCAAAAAGCGCTTGTTTTTGTTAACCGAGTCAAAAGCCTGACTCGTCCCCGAATTAAATAGTCCATGGGGAAGCCTCGAATGTGATACCGGTATCAAAGACCTTGTCCTCGTTCCCGGAGGACATCAACAAAGGAGAGGCGGGGGGATAAGTCTTGAATGGGAGAAAAACCCTATCGACATACGAGAAGTATGTGAATTCAAGATCCACGGGAGGTGGGGTGGGTAAAGTAAGGACATTGTCATCCCCCAAAGACAATGGATGTTGAGCACTCGGCAAAGCCGTGAGGGTATCAATTATACAATTGTCATTGTCACCTCCCGGGTCAAAGCACTCATCCTCATTTCCCGGTATGAAACGAGGAGAGTAAAAGTGATACATCACCCGCTTGGGTGTGTACGTGGTAGGATGAGGTGGCAATATAATATGAGAAGTATGAGAACAATTACCTTCCACCTGCGTCCCTTTTTCAGTAGATTCACGTCTTTCCACCTCTGGGATAGAAGGAGGTATGGCTAACAAACTTTTCTCATTAATAGCAAGAGAAGCAGCGCTATCAATGTCCTCAATCCCTTCGTCAAAGAGCGGATTCACCTCACTAGATTTGTAGGCGTCATCAAAATCAAATAAAGGGTTCGAATAAATCTTGAAAGTTTCATGCAGAACGTCTTCATCGGATAGTGACTCGTCATCACTAGAAGTAAAATCATCATCTTGATCGAAAAGAGGATTAGAGAAAGCCAAAGAATCATCTCCCAAAGTGTTGGTGGAAGGAACATCATCATTAAGAGCGACCTCATCCGTAAGATCCTCAAAAGTTAGCACATCACAAACCTCATCAAAGAATTTATCAAGACCGAAATCACTAATCTCACTCGAAGTATCACAATCCTTAGAGGCGTTGGGGAAATTAAGAGAGGGAAGTACAATTGCACTAGGACATTGAGCAACTAGATCATACCAAGAAATAGTATTCTCATCGTCATCATCATCATAATGGTATTGACGCACAAGAGGAGGGGTAGAATCACTAAGATTAGAAACTTGCTCTTGTTGCTGTCGCTTCTCCTCGTCCCTAATTTCTTTAAGCAGAACAACGGCTTCTTGAAGTTGCAAAACAATGGAGTGTGTTTCTTCATTCAAAGTAGTGAGTTGTTGAATTCTCTGAGAGGATTGATGATTGAGGTTGTGATGTGGGGGCTCAAAGTGTTGAAAACCTGAATTATAGCAAGGTTGTGGCTCATAGTTGTTCATCAGTTGAGAAGAATTAGAAACCGGGTTTGGTTCATAATAATCCATAGGTGAAGAAAACTGAGGACCCGGATTTTGCTCATAATAATTCATTGGTTGACAATAATAGGTATCGTGAGGGCCCACAGTTGTTGCAAAACGGTTATGGAGAAAAATCAGGTGCGTCTTGTGGATAGCTATTATCATTGTCATAATTGTACCCCGGTTCTTGCCCGTGTCCATACGGGTATTGAACCGGGCACGAAACATGCCAATGAGAATCGCTTCCACAATAGATGCACGGGGGAACAGGAGGAGGTGGGTTCAAAAAGGACGAATTAATCGAGTTGCACAAAGGACAAAATCCGAATAGGAATTGCGTATTGTCGATATCGTTACCGCACCGCTCACATGTACACCTTTGACAAGAGTTGTTCCCAGATAATTGTTCCCCACACCGGACGCAATGGACATAAAAATCCATAAAGAAAGATAGATAAGCAAGAAGAATATTTTTGTTGCAAAACTTTGAAAAAGAAATGCTTTTTATGATTTTTCAAATGTTTTTGGGATTTTTTGAAAATTTTTGACACGAAAAATAACGTTCACAAGTGAACGGATCCCAAAAGCCAACGCGTCTCTCACAAAAAACCGTTAATCTTCACGAAAAGAGCCGGCAGCGGCGCCATTTTAATGTAGAGATTTTGCTAGTTGAAAAAGTTCGTTTTCTCGGTGTCTAATCGAATTGAGTTCCGGTTCAAAGTGCGACTCAATTGTTCTTGGTAGAAATGAAAATGGTTTGGTTATCTATTACTAAGTAAAATGAAAATGTAAATTGCGATAAGTAAAAGGAATGCAAAAGGAATGCGAAAGGAATGTAAAAGGAATGCTGAAAGGAATGCTAAAAGGAATGTTGATAGGAATGCTAATAGGAATGCTGATAGGAATGCTGATAGGAATGCTGATAGGAATGCTGATAGGAATGCTGATAGGAATGCTGATAGGAATGCTAATAGTAATGCTGATAGGAATGCTGATAGGAATGCTGATAGGAATGCTGATAGGAATGCTGATAGGAATGCTGATAGGAATGCTGATATGAATGCTGATAGGAATGCTGATAGGAATGCTGATAGGAATGCTAATAGGAATGTTGATAGGAATGCTGAAAGGAATGCTAATAGGAATGCTGATAGGAATGCTGATAGGAATACTAATAGGAATGTTGATAGGAATGTTGATAGGAATGCTGATAGGAATGCTAATAGGAATTGTTGATCCGAAACTTAGATCGATTTAGCTTTGTGTATACGAGATTAGATCTAGTAATACACGTAGAGAAACCTTTGTATATGCTTTATGAATCTAAGTGTTATGCGGAATTTAACACTTAAAAAAGAACACACAATGATATAAACAAACTTTCACTTTGATTATCAATATCAAACTTGCTTACAAAGAAATATGTTTACGAATGGAAACTTATATAAAACTTATACCTAAAGGTCTTCTTTTATAGACATAAGAAGCCTTGTACAATAATCTACGTATCAGCTATTCTAGGTAAAGATAAATATAGAAAATACATTGTTATTCCTATCCTTACTAGAAGTATTCTAGAATATAATAAACGTGTAGAATATATCTTCCATCAGTGCTTGTCTTCAATGTGTCAACGCTTGACTTTAACTTGTCAACGCTTGAGCTGTCAGCGCTTGTTTTGTTCTTGTCAACGCTTGTTTTGTTCTTGTCAGCGCTCAAGTGATATGGCCTTAATTTATTCCCAACAATCCTCCCCTAAACTTGATATCCACTCTTATGATCAAGTTTCTGAATAAGCATTAAGGACTAGGAGGAATCTTACAAACCTTATCATATTGATAGTGAATAAATCTGATCAAATCTTTTGCCACGTCACTTGAATAATCTATTTCCAGCTGAGTGTCCTTCATCTTCTCCAAAATAGCCTTGGATATGAAATACTGAGCATCCACAAGTAGATACTCAGCAAACTTTGTAGAACTCAAATGGTATACACCAGCAGCTGAATATAACCTCCATTGAAGACCACTGAGGTCATCTTCAAGATCCTTCCAAATTGCAGGATCCTCATCTTTTGGTCCACACATTCTTTTGAATGTGGTCCCAAGTTTTATTCCATTAGCTGAAGTTGGTGCTTCAGCCTCATACTTGGTTTCCAGCAACCTCCAAAGGTCCACCAAGTCTTCTCTATCACAACTTGCAAACAAAGATATGAGAGTGGTAAAAGTGTGTACCTCCTTGCCAAATCTGCCAATCTTCCAAAACCCACATTCATCTTATTCATAGCTCACAATTGGGTTCCTGGAATCTAGTGGTAACACTTGCACCATATCTGAAGCTTCTAAAGGGGAGAGCTTGAGGCTCTTTATTATAACTGCTTCACTTGGATATAGTGGATCCATATCTTTTGGAAACTCAAATGAAATTTCCTTCTTCACTAGCCTGGGAACAATCATAGCTCTCTTAAGTTCCATTTCTTCTGCAAGTTCCTCCTTTCTTTCATCTGAAAGAAGTCTGAGAGTGTTTGCTTCCTGCACTCTCACCCAAATGGGATAAGCCCTGTTTTCCAACTCATCAAATGTCAAAGCCTTCAACTTCTGATATGTCCATCCAACTCCATGACATCTGAGCAACATAAAGTAGAGCTCCTTTCTATCCCTTTTCAACTCTGAGAGAATATTGCTTGCCTTGTGTTTCAAAATTACCTGGCAATCCTTCTGAACTCTAAGAAGAAGCTCCAAACCCCATATTTGATCTGAAATGGTTAATTCTGGATTATCCATGCATCTTTCTTCCCAAGCATTGTACATTTGAACCACCTCTGGCAGGTCAAAGTCAACCTGCAATTTCAACTCTCTCAGCTTCTCTTTGGCCAACTCATCCCCATACTCAAGCCTTTCAGGTTCTATAATCATCACACTTGAGTCTGAGCTAGATCCATCACTTCCTTATTCAGAAGTCACAACAAATGGTGACTTTTCCTTTTCATCCTGTTCCATGATTTGTGCAGCCAAACTTCTATCAAATTCAACTTGAGCTGCATCCTTTGGAACAATCTCCTCTACCATTATACCCTTAACCTTATCTGATGGTGCAATGGTTGGTAAGGTAGATGGTAATACCTGAGTAGAAACCTCCTTGATGATAGATGATGACTGGGATACATAACCTTCATGTGCAGGTCCATCAACGCCTAGATTTGTCCTATCAGCGCCCAAAATACTTCTATCAGCGTCCAAATTTTCCTTGTCAACGCTCAAATATCTTCCCTCAGCGCCTTGTGTAAGCTCTCTCAACATAGCTGTAAATGATAATTTTAAGTTGGTGGGAGAGACTAAGGACGTATCAAAACCTGTTTGTTTCTTCAAAGTTGTAAGGGCCTCAGCAACTTCCATTGATTGACCATCATGGCTGCCCTTATCACTCAGATTTATTGGATCTTCCTCCCCTTTGGAAGATTCCTCCATACCCTCCAAAAATCATTTTAGAATAGTTAAACTTTTGCCCTGTTGCAATGCACACAATAGCACTGGCAATGGATCTATTGATCTCATTGTGTGCAGTATATTTGGGACTCAAACATTGAAGGAGGACATGTATGAGGTACTTCCAGGCTGGGGGAAATTCCTACTTATGATACTTGTTAAGAGTACCTTCATCAGGAAAAGGATATCCCAAAGCCCTAAGCCCTTGTTCTATTTCATTTATGGGAAGGGTGGCTATACCATCAGCATCATCAAGATGCAAGGCTTGGCGTACCAAGGCCTCAGTAACCACCCAAGGTCTCCCATGAACAATAGAAGTCAATGTGGTCACTCCATTAACTGTTGAGGAACTAACAGTGTTCCAAAACTGCTTAATGTGTGTGACTGGAATGAGTGGTGCATGAGAAAGAGCATACCTTAATGGGGATGCGTTCAAATACGCCACCATTTGTGTGTATTGGGGAAACAGAGCATCATCAGCTTCAAGATAAGCAATCATGTTGTGTTGTGATCTGAACCCCAATTCCAATTCTGTTGGTTTAAACTTTGGTGCCATTGATGAAAGCTGTTAATTTTAAGTGAAGAAGATGAAGTTGATAAGAGAAAATTGTTAGACAAGAATTATAGATACCCTGTTTAAAATAGGAGCCAAATTTATAGGAGAAAAAGAATGCATGTGATTGGACCAAAAATAGGCAAAGATTTTCAAAAAAACAATCATGAAAATATTGAAAAAGTTATAAGTTATCTCATGCATTAAATGAAAGTAACAACTCCTAAAATTACGTCTTGAAAATATGTCAAAAAGTAACTACTGGGTAGGTCCCATTGAGTGTCAACGGTCAAAAATAACCTATCAACGCCCAACGGCTATAATCTTGTCAACGTTTGCCTATAGCCATGTCAGCGTCCAATTTGGTCACAACAACGCTTGGAAAATTCTTGTCAGCGTCCAAAAATAAAAATATTTTAAAAAGTGAAAAATGACCTTAACAAGTAATTTATCCTAGAGAAGATAACCAAAAGCTGATAATTATTATAGGGCGGCAAGCACTGTCCAGTTAGGCACACTTGCATAAGCAAGATAGACATAACAGTCCTCTAGTGTCCATTGCTAACCAAAACACTTAACAACCAAGTTACCTTATAAAATCCTTGTTACTCCCAGGTAAATCCCATATCAAAATCATTCCCAAGTCTCCCAACAGACCACAACCAATTCTAGGCCAAAAATGTCTTGGCAGTATGCATAGTATATCAACTTTGCATGCTACAGTGCCTCATGATTTAGTAAAATTAACTCATACTCACCTGTGGACACAATCTAGAATTGTGATAAGAGTATCATATGGATACCCAAAAATCCTAAAGGTTCCTAAAACCTCCCCTTAAAATATGATATAAAAGTTTGCTAAAATCATGCATGAACATAAAAAAATTTTATGTCAAGATAGGAATGAGACATTCCAACCATCATCCATAAATAAAAACTTGTCCAAATGCTTCTCCATTGATCCATAAGAAACTCTGTATCCAATGGTATACTGCTAACACCATCTGCAAATTTAGATTGAAAACCACAAAACTAACATTGTTGCTGACAACGCCCCGATAACACATGACAGCGTTGAGGGAAGCTTTGTCAGCGTTAGAAAATTATATTGCTGACAACGTTGCAAAAACACTTATCAGCGTTCAAGCAACCTTTGTCAGTGTTAGAAAAATATAGTGGAAAATCTAAATCAACAATAAGACTAATAATAATGCATCATCCTGTACATACTTTTACAAAAAGACTCCAAAACACATATTATGTGAGATTGACCATTCCAATACTTGTTACCAAGTATTGAAATCTCCCAGCATCAAAAGGTTTAGTTAATAAATCTGACACATTTTTCTCAGTGTCAACCCTATCTGGTTGTATTAAACCTTTCTCAAAGCAATCTCTTATAAAATGGTGTCTAATTTCTATGTGTTTAGTTTTAGAATGATGTACAGGATTCTTAATGATGCATAAAGTACTATTATTGTCAACAAATATCTTGGTATGCATGAAATTATACCCATAGTCCAATAGCTGGTTCTGAATCCACAACACTTGGCCACAACAAGCAGCTGCAGCCACATATTCAGCTTCAGTTGTAGAATTAGCCACCACTGTTTGTTTCTTGCATTGCCAAGAGATCAACCTGCTCCCAAGAAACTGACATCCACCAGTTGTAGATTTCCTGTCAAATTTATCACCTCCATAATCACTATCTGAATATGCAATCAGCTCCAATGGTGAATCCTTTGGGTACCATAAACCAAGACCAGGATAGCATCTTAGGTACCTAAAGATCCTCTTCACGGCATAAAGGTGACACTCTTTGGGAGTCACTTGATGGCGTGCACAAGCACACACAGCAAACATGATGTCAGGTATGGAGGCAGTAAGATACATCAAGGATCCAATCATAGATCTATAATGCCTGACATCAACATCTTTCCCATCTCCAATCTTTCCCCAAGGGTGTTCTCTATCCATAGGAGTAGTAGCCCTCTTTTCATGTGGAGAAAAGCCAAACTTCTTCAAGATCTTAGCAACATATTTATCCTAGGAGATGAAGATACCATCTTCTTTCTGCTGAACTTGTAAACCAAGAAATAAGTTCATCTCCCCCATAGCACTCATCTTGAATTTGTCTGTCATAAGCTTGGAGAAATCCTCACTCATCTTTGGATCAGTAGACCCAAAAATGATATCATCAACATAGACCTGCACAAGCAACACATCCTTGCCTTTCTCCTTTGTAAACAGTGTCTGATCTATGGTGCCCCTCTTGAATCCATTGTCCACCAAGTATGTAGACAAAGTACCATACCATGCTCTTGGGGCTTGATGAAGGCTATACATAGCCTTTTTGACTCTATACACTTTATCTGGATGCTCTGGATCCTCAAAACCAGGAGGTTGCATTACATATACTTCCTCAACAATGGTGCCATAGAGAAAGGCACTCTTGACATCCATTTGATAGACTGTGAAGCCCATGCAGGTTGCATAGGCTAGAAAAATCCTAATAGATTCAATCCTTGCAACTGGTGCAAAGACCTCCTCATAGTCTATTCCCTCCTCTTGTGTATAACCTTGAGCCACTAACCTTGCCTTGTTTCTGACCACAATGCCTCTTCTCTTTTGTTCCTGAGAACCCATCTTGTCCCTATAGGTCTGACATATCTAGGACAATCAACCAGCTCCCAAACATCCTGAATTGCAAATTGGTGAAGCTCATCCTGCATTGCTTCCACCCAACTTGGTTCTTTGAGAGCATCAAATATTTTCTTGGGTTCCTCTTGTGACAGAAAACAGGCAAACAAACATGCTTGCACAAGAGGGGTATCAACCTTCTTGTGTATATTAGCAATAAACCCACCAAGACCTTGATGAGATCTTCTAGTCTGAACTGGAGTCATAACATCACCAATGATCTGGGAAGGGGGGTGATTCTTCATTGTGGAAGTGAGAACTCCTCCTTCAAAAAGTCTGGTGTCCTCAACCTCATTCTTCATATTGCTAATATCTTCTTCATCAGACTCTCTTACATCAACATGAGGATGAACCTCTTCATATAAATTGGAAGGTTCACCTTGTTCAAAATTGGAAGAGAAAAGATGTTCAGTATTGTTGTCAACGCCTGAGTCTTGTTTGTCAACGCTTGGGCTAACAACGCTTGAAGTGTGGTTGTCAACGTCTGAACCATCAACACCTGAATTGGTCTTGTCAGCGCTAGATTTGCCTTTGTCAGCGCCTGAAGGACCATGCATGTTTGTATCTGGTGGTACTTGGAAACCACCATTATCTTGTCCAGCAGCAGCAGCAGCAGCAATAGCATTTGTCCAAATGGGAATAGTGACATATTCTGATATAGGAGATGCCTTTTCTGCTTGTGATCCAACCCTCTCATTAACCTGTGTACCTGAAACATTAACAACTTGTTCCTCCACAACATTTGAAGTTACCTTCACAATGTCTGGATTAGTAACAGGCATATAATTTGAAGTTCTAGATAAGGGTTCCAAGTCAAACAACCAATTAGGACCACTTTCAGGATCACTAGGTTTATTCTCTAAAAACCTAACATGTACTCTTTCAACTATACGTTTGTCCTCTTTAAGATAAACCCTATAACCCTTTCTCTGGACTGAATACCTCATGAAGTAACCCTCATCACCTTTTGCACTAAATTTCCCTAAGGCATCACTAGTATCCAAGACTACTACATGACAGCCAAAAGGTCTGAGAAAACCAATATTAGGTTTTCATCCCCAAAGTAACTCATAAGGTGTTTTGTTCTGAATTTTGTTAACCAATGCTCTATTTTGCACATAGCAAGCTGTATTAACAACCTCAGCCCAAAAGGCTATAGGAAAGTGAGCATCAGCCAACATTGTTCTGGCTGCTTCAATTAGGGTTCTATTTTTCCTCTCAGCAACCCCATTTTGTTGTGGGGTTCTAGAAATACTAAATTGCCTTGTAATTCCTTTCCTGGCACAAAAATCATCTAGCTTCTTATTCCTAAATTCTCCACCATTATCACTCCTAAGCATTTTAACCTCATTGCCAGACCTTTTCTCAATATGAGTGATAAAATCAATTAGAATATCAGTTGTGTCACTCTTCATAGCTAGAAATAATGTCCAAGTAAATCTAGAAAAGTCATCTGTGATAACAAAGCAATATGACTTACCATTCAAGCTTTATATATTTGTTGGACCAAAGAGGTCCATGTGAAGCATATGAAGAGGTCTGGAACTAGTATGCACCAGTTTGGACTTGAATGAGACCTTGTGCTGCTTGCCTTTAAGACATGCAACACAAGAGTGGTCATTGTGGAAGGCCTTCTCGGGCAAACCATCAACTAAACCAAGCCTCACAAGTCTATTTATATTTTTAAATTTTATGTGCCCTAGTCTCCTGTGCCACAAATTACTCTCATTTACTGAGGCCTTAGCATAAAAACAAGACATATTGGTATTCATTTTAACCCATTTAAATTCATTATATATGTCCTTATGCCTAGGTGTTATATACTCAATATATTTCTCATCAAGGATCTTAAAATCCTTGCTTAACACCAAGCACTCAGTATTAGTAAAAAGAACTTTATTTTTGTTATCACAAACTTGTGATACACTAAACAGGTTGTAATCAAGTTCTTTTACCAGGAAGACGTTCTCAAAACGCAGATTATTGGTGAGAAGGGTTCCTTTGCCTATGATAGTTCCATATCCACCTCCAAAGTATACCTTATCACCATCTTTAATAGGAGTGAAATTCGTCAGATAGTCTTCCTTTCCTATCATGTGCCTTGAGCATCCACTATCCCAATATCCATAATCATTGATCTGTCTTTGAATGCCCTGCACATAAAGAAAACAAATTAGTTTTCTTTGGGAACCCAAGTCTTAAAAGACTTGGATTCATCTGGTTGTTCAATAAGAACAGACTTAGTTCTCACAACAACCCCATTCTCATCCTTTTTAGGATGAAATACCCAGTTAACCCCAATAGGTTTTGTAATGACCTTTGAAATGTAATTAAATCTATTGCAAGTCATTGAAATCCCATTATCATTAGGGTTTTGATCTTTCTTGGGTCTCCATGTTAAGCTTGAAGAAGCTTGAGACCCCTTACCTTGTGGCTGCAAATATTTAGGTCTAGTCACGTTTCTGTCAGCGTTAGAATTTGTCCTGTCAACGCTGAAATTACCCTTGTCAGCGTTGAACCTAGGGTTTGCTACAGAAACCCATTGCCTATTTGACCAGGTGTTTGTCTTTTGAAATGGTCTTTGTCCATGAGTGTTAGACCTTCTAGAAAAGAATGGGGCAGGTCTAATCACTTGTGGACTTTGCTGCACACAAGGTTTGGGTCTGACAACGTTTGACTTCCTAACAACGTTGACTTTGTTCCTGTCAGCGCTGAAATTATTCCTATCAGCGCTGGCTTTGGGAGCGTTGACACACTTGTATGCCAAGTGTGAAAAGCTACCACAAATGTAACAGGCTTTCTTAGACACAAACTTAGGTCTAGAAGAGAAGAAACATGTTCCATGATTGCTAACTTGGCTCTTGGGTGACCTAGTATTCCTATACATCTCTGCATATTTAATGCTAGGTTTTCTATCAGTGTTTGAGCCTAGGTCAACAGCTTTACCAGTGATTGGGTTAGTGACCTTAATGGGTGTTGACTCATTTGGACTTTCACATAGCAAGCCACCCTTGACAACTAAAGTAGGGTTAGCCTTTTTCCACTCATTCAGGTCAGTCAGTTTTTGTTGATACTCTTCAACTGGAGTGACAACTCTTGGTGGAGGAATGAATTCCTCCTCTTGGAGCTCTGGCAAACCAGTCCAAGATAAGTCCTTTTGTTGGACACCATAGAAGTCACCAGCTGGTGGTGGAACCAAAGAGTAATCATTCATCCCAATCCTAGTCATGTCCTTAGGATCCATTTGTTTAGCTACACAGTCTCCTAGGGTTTGGGTGGCTCTATCAAATCTTTGAATTTTAAGGCCAACATTGTCTTTATTTTTAATAGCCTCATCTAACTTAGCCTGTAACTCACCATTAACCCTTTCCATGATATTTCTAATATCCATACTAGCATCTAACTCATGTTTTAAGATATTGATTTTATCTTTTAAATCAAATTCCATTTTCTTGTATTCAGAAACGGTTTTCTCAGTTTCAGTAAGAGCTAGTTGGTAATTAGACAATTTACATCTTTCAGTACTCATATCATCTTTTAGTTTTAACACCTCTTTGTTAAGTCTTTCAGTATTTAACCTACAACCTTTGCTACAAAAAGCATCATCATATACCTCATTATCAGATGAAGAGGAGGAGTGTGCCATGAGAGCATATTCAACATGCTCTTCTTCTTCTTCAATATCAGCAACCAAAGCTTTATTCTCTTCAACATTCTTAGCCAGATAGCTCCAATCCCATCATGTACCATCAATTCCTTGAACTGCAACCATAGCTTTGGAATCCTGAGCTTTAACAACCTGACTTGAGGGTTTACCAGCATCAGATCTTCTAGGAAATCTGCATTCCCTCATGAAGTGCCCCATATGATGACAGTTGTAGCATTCAACTTTGGATTTATCAAATCCAGCTGTGTCTTTAGCATTGAAGGTCATCTTCTTTTTAAACCTTCTGTTCCACCTATTTGCTCTTATACTAGCAAGAGCCATGTTCCACTTGATGTCCATCTCTTCCAAGTGCTCATCACTTATCTGCTCAAGGTCCTCATATGTAATCACTGAACCATTGGGCAAAGAAGCAATGTAAGCACAAACAGTATCCAAATCCAAACCAGCAGGTTTAACTCTTGGGGAGTCATTCTTGAATGTGTCAGCGTCTGAATAGGAGACGTTGACAGGACTTGTTCCAGCGCTGACATATGATGATCCAGTAACTGGATGCATATAAGAGTCCTTCTGATTGAATTGACCTTCACTATGAGAGAAGAAGGCTATGTTGCTGGTGGTAGATTTGCTTCCATGCTCTAAAAGAGTTTCATCTTCCAACAGTCTTAGTTTGTTGTAGATGTCATCAAACGAGGAGCTCTTGTAAGTATTGTTGGCAAGAATAGATCTTGCCTCAATCTTCCATGCCTCACCAAGACTTTTAAGAAAGGTAACATTGATGTCAACATCACCAACTTGTGTCCCCATGAAGGACAACTTGCTTGTAATGTCAAGCAATCTGCTTCTCACACTACTCAGTTTCTCATTGGGTTGAGCTTTGAAGACAACATAATCATGCAGAAGTTGCTTTTTCTTTTCCTCCTTAGTGTCTGCATTGCCACCATATGCAACTTCAAGAGCTTCCCAAAGATCCTTAGCAGATTCATAGCCTCTATATTTATGCTGGTTTTCTTGTCCCAAAGAGACTTTCAGAATATTTAGGGCTTTCATGTCAACCCTTTTCTTTGCAATGTCATCAGCAACCACAGCTCTACCATCTCCAGGTTTTTCTTTCTTATCCTCTTCAGGACATACAACAACAGCTGTTCTTGCAGAAATAGCATTAAGAATCTTTTGAGCCTTATTGAATGTGTTTCCATATTTAATAACCTCCCAGAGTGTGTAGTCATAGATCCCCAGATATTGTTCAAAGTTGAACTTCCACTGATCAAAGTTGGTTGTATAAATCATAGGAATCTTGATGTTTGGTAAAGGTGAGGAGGAAGAGTTGGTGATTTCTGGAGTTGACATGATGTTGTTAGGGTTTTTGAGAAAATTAGGGTTTTGGTGATTTTTAGGGTTCTGGTGTTCTTTAAGATCAAAAGTTCCTCAACAAGCTCTGATACCACTTGTTGATCCCAAACTTAGATCGATTTATCTTTGTGTATACGAGATTAGATCAAGTAATACACGTAGAGAAACCTTTGTATATGCTTTATGAATCTAAGTGTTATGCAGAATTTAACACTTAAACAAGAACACACAATGATATAAACAAACTTTCACTTTGATTATCAATATCAAACTTGCTTACAATGAAAGATGTTTACGAATGAAAACTTATATAAAACTTATACCTAAAGGTCTTCTTTTATAGACATAAGAAGCCTTGTACAATAATCTACGTATCAGCTAGATAAATATAGAAAATACACTGTTATTCCTATCCTTACTAGAAGTATTCTAGAATATAATAAACGTGTAGAATATATCTTTCATCAGTGCTTGTCTTCAATGTGTCAACGCTTGACTTTAACTTGTCAACGCTTGAGCTGTCAGCGCTTGTTTTGTTCTTGTCAACGCTTGTTTTGTTCTTGTCAGCGCTCAAGTGATCTGGCCTTAATTTATTCCCAATAGGAATGCTGATAGGAATGCTGATCGGAATGCTAATAGGAATGCTGATAGGAATGCTGATAGGAATGCTGATAGGAATGCTGATAGGAATGTAAAACCCTTTTCCAATCAAGATGATCAGAATGTAAAAGGAATGTATAAAAGGAATGTAAAACCCTTTTCCAATCAAGATGATTGGAATGTTAAAAAGAAAGTCCAAATCGGAATAATCATAAAAGGGGCAAATCGGAATAATCAAAACCCTTTTCCGATTGGGTGATCGGAAAGAGGGTGTGGTCGGAATAAGCTGATCGGAAAGGGGTTTACCCTTTCCGATTACAATGTTGGTCCGAAAATAAAGCTAAGGAAATAAGCTATGGAATAAGCTAATACCCAAACTAAACGAATCTAATGAAAAGGACAAAACAAGCATGAATAACAACTTATCAAACTTAAAAATAATCAAACTTTCAAATCAAACTATAAAGATGAACTTTTTAAGAAAACTTTAGATCAAATAAGCATTAAAATGAAAACAAAATCAAGGATGAACATGAATCAAAGAGAAGCAAAGTAAGAAAGGTAGAAGAAGATGATTAAAGATAAGAACTTGATTAAAAGAAAAGATTCCAAAATTAAAAGACTTACTTGAATTGAAGAAATTAAAAGTGCATAACATGAAATTAAATTGCAAGAAATTAAATGACAAGAAATGAAAATGGTGGAAGTGTGGTTTGTCAAGCCACCAACAACATGAAAATGAAACTAGGATCATCTATATATAGGGGTGATTAGGGAGGAGCTTAGGAAGCTTCCTCCCTCTTTCCTCTTTGCCTTAATTGCACACTTAAGTCCTTTTCTTCTTTATCTTTTGTTAATCTTGGACTTTGTCTTGGGATTTCTTTAACTCGTCTTGATTTTTCTTTATAAATATTCGAGTTCTTCGGCTTTTTAGTAAACTTCCGTCCTTTGACGTTTTCTTCGATAAATCTCCAGAATTGGTCTTGGACTTCCGTTCTTTTTCCACTCTTGATCTTTCGACTTCATCTTTCGTCTTTTTCTTCGATAAAAGCCCGTGAATGCCGTGTTTTCTCCACTTTTCACCTTTTCGTCCTAAATCACAACAAAAACACAAACCACGCATAATTCCGACATAAATGACATAAAATACACGTTTTGGCTCGGTTATTATTGCAATTAAGTGGTAAAAAGGATGGGTGTTTTCACACCTATCAAGGTGTCGCCTCCTTTCGGTTTATACGTTTACGTGCACGTTTTGCTTGATTTCGAGTCAGCATAAACGTCACATACAACGAGAGGATGAGCAAAGAAGATTCTTTTTGTTGTTTTTAACTTTTTCAATTTTTTGGATTTTGATTGTTTTTACTTTTTTTGGATTTTGGAATTGTATTAGGTAGACAATAATCTACAAATCTCCTCCTTAATCAAATCTCTCGATTAAAGAAGCCTCAAAGAATGAAAACTATCACGTGAAGTGAACGCCTTCGATGACTTTAGAACGTTGGTGGAACACCAAAACGTTCAAGAGGGTTTAATCAATGAAAACCAAGAAAATATATATGATAGTTAATAATATTTTGGGCGGCAAAACCCTCGATTAGCTCTCAAAATCAAATACTCAAAAGCAAGCGGGGAAACGAGGCGGCGCGAAGCACTTAAGAGCCTTTTTCCTTAGGATATATTTTATAGTATCCGCCTTATACCCACCTTATAGTTTGTATTTTCAAAATCGAGCTTCTGGAAAGTATTTATCTATTTTTGCCTTTTTCTTTGGTTTGAGATTCGAATACAATGATTGGGTAATGACCTCCCAAGTCAAGGTTGTGATTTCTCACGTATTTGGAGTACTTGTGAATTTATTGTTCTACATATACACCATAATAATAGTATTCACACAAAAACTGAAAACCGATAATACGTATTAGTAGAGTGCTACTAATACAAATACTATTTATGGTTAGTATATAAAAACAACAATGCCAAATCAAAACACAACACGCCTCCCCGGCAGCGGCGCCAAAATGATAGTTGAGTTTTTGTATACCCTTTAGGAAAAGAGCAACAAATAGGGTAAGCACGACGATTTAGGAAAATCGTGTATTAATGACCATAAAATGAGTTCGTTCTCGAGGAGGCTAGTGCGTTGTGTAATGAATTGATTAATGGTTTGTGATTATATTGAGAAAAAGAAAATAGAAATGGCGTGAGAAGAGAATGACAGTTACGTAGACGGATTAAGCTAAGACGAGAAAGGCGTTCACGTAAAACCGTAAAAAGCTCCAAATTAAAAAATTAAACTTAAAAATTAATTAAAAGCTAAAACTAAGTCTAAAATAATATAAATAAGAATAAAAATCCAACAAAAATATTTTAAAACCTTTTATTAATTAAATATTCAATTTTAAATGCTAATTAAAGCCCTAAAATTAAATATAATTAATCAAAATGTCCAAAATATTATTTTATTGAACTAATAAGTTACTTATATTATTTAAAGACTAAAAAGTATTTTTCCTAAATTTTAAAAACTATTTTTCTATTTTTAAATCACTAAAAACTATTTTTAAACTAAAATAATCATAAAAAATAATAAAATAATGCAAAAAATAATTTGACAATTTTAAAAATCCTAAATTATACTAAAGAACAATAGAAAAATGAAAAAGTTTGAAAAATAAAAAACTTTTCACTAAAAGACAAAAATAGTTTGAAATTAAACCCTAATTAAACTAAATTAATTCTAAAAATTAAATAAAAAGTGAGCAGTGAAAACTTTTTGAACTAAAAATCTTAAAAAATTTTCTAAGTCTAAGAAAATTTTTGTAATTGAAAAATAAATATTTTTGTCACTAAAAGACAAAAACAGAAATTAAAAAGTTTATTAAAATAGCTATTTAATCTAAAAAATATTAAATGAACAGTAACAAAAAATCTAATTAAATAGAAAAATCACAATTAAAATAAGAAAAATAATAAAACTTGTTTCAAGTCCTAATTCCTATTTTAACCCACTAAAGAAAAAAAAACAACTTTCTGAAAGTGACATGTGCTAGGGTTTGTCCTTTTGTAGAGCAGGGGTAACTTTAATACTAGCAGTCGGAAATTGGTTCCCACTGGTAGTGTTAATTTTTGATCAATTGAGAATTAAGCTTAGGAAAGCTTAATGAGAGCTTATTACTGGGCAATAAGGCACCCCTACACTCAGTGGAGTGTAGGGAGTCTGTTAAATCACAAAAACACACAAGTTGCAAGCAAAAATCAACACACAAAGCCCTAATCAAGTGACTGTATGCTAATGCTAGTTTCTAATGAACAGTAACTCTTGTTTACATACACAAAAATGATTTTCAAGTGATCAAATCTTGCATACAAGTTAGCCAAATCAAATAAAAACTACTCACAATCCTAATGCAACCTATATTCTAACAGTTACTAAGATTTGATTGTCAAATTCACATAAAAACAATCAGAAAAATAGGTTTGCTGATTTGAGCTAGTTTACCAAGTTTTAAACATGCAATATCTCTAAATCCTATCCAATAATGAAACCTATGACCAAAATAACTTCCTATCAACAAGTACCAGTAAGTCTAGATGGATTAAGGACCAAAAGTTTAGCAAGAACTTCCTTTAAAACCCTAATCCAAACACCCCTTAATTAACTGAGTATGAAAATTAACACACCAAATACTTTCTCAAATCAACCAAACTGAATTTTATCTAATCCAACATGCATATAATCATCAATGGGGCATAAACAAACAACAATCAAAGCACATAAGAAGCTTTTCTCACAAAATCACACTTTAAACTTGAAAACAAGGGTTCAAAGCCAATTTACCTAGAGGGACCCACATCCAGGCCCCTCAATGGCTGCATGCCATCTCCTTATAGCTTATAAGCTATGCTAGGGCTTATGGGAAGAGCTTGTTGTTGTAGAGAGAATGGGTGAGGACTACTACAGTCCCAAACACCCCTATATCTTCAAAAACAAGAATTTGTATGAACCTGCCAAGAGAAAAAGCCAAGAAAAGTAAACTGATACAAGCTATAAGCAATAAGCTAAGCTTATTGGTTAAGCTAGCTTATGGCTTGTAACTAAAAAAAGTATAAAAAAACGTGAGACTGATTTTTTCTTCTTTTTTTAAACTTTCTAAAAATCTTCTTCCTACAAACAAACTTAAACAAATCAACTTACACACTTTTAAAACACGTTTTTGGAACAAGATTTTATCAAAACATCAACTTTTTCAGAAACTTTGAAAATAGGAATGATTTTTGAAAATTCTTGAACTAATGTTAAAATTATGGAACTCAGATTTTCTAGACTTAAATTACCAACTTTTATCAAAGTAAAAAGGAATTACAGTTAAAAATAAAACACCAACTTTTAATTGCATAAAAAGGAATTACAAAAGAACTTAGAAAATCTGGAACAAGAGTAGAAGTCACAAGTCGACCTCTACTTATACTACCTTATAGAATAATCTAGATACTGAATATAAAAATGCTAAATCAATAACCCTAATAGCTGAAATTCCAAAGCTACCCCTTGATTTTTGAATTCTTCCTTGGTCAAAGTGGTTCCATGTGAATGCCAGTAGGATGAGATGATCCTGAACGTTCTTTTGATGCCTTTGGGACCAAGGGACGTTGATTTGCTGGAGGATTCGAATTTTGCTAAAAATGTTGAAGCAGGGGACAACTGTGGGGGCCACAAGGTGTCACGGGTGAATGATGTTAGTGGTGGGTTTTGTTATTTGTGGGATCAATTAATGATCTGGAAACAAAGGGTGAAAAACCCTTTGATTTGGGGGTGATTAACCCTGGGATTAGCTAGTGTTTATGAAGGTTTAAGAACCATTTTAATCTGTTTTAGGGGTTAGGATAATTTAAATGGGTGTTTAGTGGGAAATAAGGTTTGACCATTTGACCAGTTTAAATAAAACCGGGTTATGGGATGGGTTGTGGGTTTAGTTAATGGGTGGGTATAGGGTGACGTGGCATTGTATTACTGGTAGATTAGGGTTTAACGGGTTAATGGGTTGTTTGACTGGATGAGTTGACTTGGCTGGGTATTGGGTTTGAGTTGGGTATAAAATGGGTTTGAGTTTAGTTAATGGCAAAAACAGTCCCCTGACTTCCATGTCTTCTTCATATTGTAAATAATAACAAAAAATCCCATTTCCCTTTATGACAAGTTTGGGCAACTTGTCAATTTTGGCACAACAACTTTCAAAACTTGTATCAAGGACCTCTTTTGTAATTATGGCATTCTTCAAGGGCTGAATATGCAAATACTTGATATTTTAGGGACCCACAAGTAATTTTGAGGATTTACAGGGGTATAAAATGACAAGTATTCAATTCTTGAGGGACCAAACTTGTACAATCTTCAAACTTCAAGGTCATTTTTGGAAATTCCATTCTTGGGCCCGGTTCATTGTGCGGCTTCGTTTCCCGTGTTCGTTTTTGATTGATTCTTGTGATCATTTTGTCTTTTCCTCAATATCCGTACCTAAAATACACAAGCAACAAACACGAGCATATATTTGGCAGTTTTAATGATATTTAATGCATTTTAAGCCCATTTTGGACGATGAGACTATGTATAAAAGCAGTCTCATCAAGTTGCCAGGGCCTTCTTCACAGTGGCGCTGGTGGGCACAGCGGTCATGTTTTCATTGACTTGAAGTCCAATGACCTTGACAAAGGTTGTGAAGTCGAAGGTGAGATGTTGAGGATGGGTGGAAAGGTGGAAAGTGATGTGGGAACAAGTCGGATCTACTTAAGTCGAATACCAGAACTCCTTTAGGTATTGGGAGTAGGAGTTTGAGGGTTCTCGTGTGATGGCTTCGGCAATAGGAGAGTTCTTCAGGTAGGTTAACAATGGTGTATAAAGGGGATTGATGTGTTCAAGTAGTGCCACACAGTTGTTAAGCGCAATCTTTCCATCGTTAATCCCAAAGTCTACGTTAGATGCAGCCTAGATGGTGAATGAGGGGTTTGTTGATGAAGACGCCATTGTTGTTTAAAGTGAAGGTTTGGAGGATTAGAAAGAGATGAATAGTATGTGTGTGAAAAATATGAATGATGTGATACAATGAAAATGAGTCAAGGTCTTGTAAATGTTGATCCCAAACTTAGATCGATTTAGCTTGTGTAAACGAGATTAAATCAAGTTAAACACGTAGAGAAACTTTGTTGTGTATAAGACAATTTAAGTATTATGCGAAATTAATACTCAAACAAGAACACACAAACAGTATAAATCAAACTTTTACTTTGATTAATAAATCAAACTTGCGTACAATGAAAGTGTTAAAACATATATAAAACTTAAACCTAAAGGCCTCCTTTTATAGATTAAGGAACCTTGTACAAGAGTCTACAAATCAGCTATTTTAGGTAAAGATAAACATAAGAAATACATTGTCGATCATATCTTTACTAGAAACATAATACGTGTAGACTAAGTCTTCTATCAGTGCTTTACTTCTTCTTATCAACGCTTGACTTCTTCCTGTCAACGCTTGTCCTGTCAACGCTTGTCCTGTCAACGCTTGATTTCTTCTTAACAACGTCCAGATTTCTCTTGTCAGCCTCCAAGTGTATTGGTTATATTTTATTCCCAACAATCCTCCCCTAAACTTCATATCTACTCTAGTAATCAAGTTTCTGAATAAAAACTAAGAACTAGGAGGATTCTTACAAATCTTATCAAATTGGTAATAAACATGTCTAATCAAATCTTTGGCCACGTCACTTGAGTAGTCAATCTCCAGCTGTGTTGTCTTCATCTTTTCCAAAACTTCTTTGGACATAGGATACTCAGTATCCACAAGAAGATATTCAGAAAACTTTGTAGAGCTCAAATGATACACACCAGCTGCTGAATATAGACGCCATTGAAGTCCACTGATATCATCCTCAAGATCCTTCCAAACTGGATCTTCTTCTTCTGGTGCACACATTCTCTTGAATGTTGACCAAATCTTTATTCCATTGACTAAAGTAGGTGCTTCAGTCTCATACTTGGCCAACAGTAACCTCCAAAGGTCTGCCAAGTCTTCCCTATCAATACATGCAAACAAAGACATAAGAGTAGTAAAAGTATGTACCTCTTTCCCATATCTGCCAATCATCCAAAACCCACTTGCATCTTCTTCATAACTAATGATAGGGTTTCTGGAATCATGAGGTAACACTTTTACCATATCTGAAGCTTCCATGGGTGAGAGCTTAATACTCTTTCTAATAACAGCTTCACTAGGATTCACTTTATTCAAATTTGAAGGAAACTCAAGTGGAACTTCCTTCTTTAATGGTCTTGGTACAGTCATAGCCTTTTGAATCTCCATCTCCTCTGCAAGTTCTTCTTTCCTTTCATCTATAAGAAGTCTGATAGTGTTCATCTCTTGCACCCTTGCCCAAATAGGATAAGCCTTATACTCCAATTCTTCAAAGGATAGTTCCTACAACTTCTGAAAAGTCCAACCTCCTTGATGACATCTAAGCAACATATAATAAAGCTCCCTTCTTTCTCTCTTAGACTATGATAAAACTTTGCTTGCCTTATACTTTAGGATTACCTGACAATCTCTTTGAATCCTAAGAAGAATTTCCAATCCCCAAATCTGATCTGATAAAGACATGTCTAGAACTTCCATGATCTTCTTTTCCCAAGAAAAGTACATCTGGGAAACTTCAAGCAAATCATAATCTACCTTCAACTTCAGCTTTGCAAGTTTCTCCCTTACCAACACATCACCATATTCAAGTCTTTCTGGTTCTTCAATTATCATAACACTTGAATCTGTGCTTTCATCATTACTTCCTTCTTGCTCCTAAAGTAACCACAAATTGTGACTCAACAACCTTCTTCTTTTCTTGTTCCATAATTTGTGCAGCCAACATTGAATCAAATTGTACTTGTGCTGCATCCTTTGGAACCTCTGTTTCTACCATGATTCTTTTACCCTTATCTAATGGATCAATGATGGGTAAAGATGATGATGGTACCTGTGAAGACACTTCCTTGATGATAGCTGATGAATGGAATACATCAACCATATCTGTAGGTATGTCAACGTTTAAAACCTGTGTGTCAACGCCCAACTTACTCTTGTTAGCGCTTGGTCTGTCAGCGTCCAAAATCTGCTTGTCAACGCTC
The DNA here is from genome assembly GCA_025667525.1 of Glebionis coronaria. NCBI lineage: Eukaryota > Viridiplantae > Streptophyta > Magnoliopsida > Asterales > Asteraceae > Glebionis > Glebionis coronaria. The sequence goes on along the minus strand of JANFOE010000257.1, from coordinate 690,503 downwards.
ACCTTACTCTTGTCAGCGCTTCTTGTGAACTGCTCCATCATTGCTGTAAAGGATAAGTTCAAATTTGTAGGAGTAAGACATCAAAACCTGGTTGCTTCTTCAATTCTGTAAGAACTTCAGCCACACCCAAAGATTCTCCATCATGTGAGCCTTTGTCACTCATATGTATCTGCTCATCCTCCCCTTTAAAAGAATCCTCCATACCACGCCTATTGTTAGCACCTTCTAAAAGAACAATCCTCTCCCTCAATTGCTTGAGTTCAAGGCCTCGTGTAGTGACAGTATGTACCAGGTCTGCATTTTGCTTTTGCAAGCTAATGCAGATAGCCGTCAACTCTAACATTGTATATGGTTCCAATCTGCCCTCCTCTAGAATGGGTATTTGACCTCCCAAAGTAGATTCATGGGGCATGGATGAGGTCTTAATGATGTTAGGACTGGCTTGGCCTGCATCTAAGCTAGCACCAATAGTCCTAGCCTCACCCATGTCACCAACCACACTTGTGGTGGTGGTTCTCTCTGCAACATGGCTAGGACCACCAGAGGATAACACTCCAATGGTCCTTTGGCATTTTTCCATCCTATTGTCTGGGGGTGAAGAAGATGATGTGGATTGGGTAGTAGTTAGAAGGTTAAGGGGTGTTTAGGTCTGTTGCAAAAATGTGTCAACGTTTGGATTTGAAGTATCAACGCCAACATTTAATGTGTCAGCGTTGAAGGGATCTTGGTCAAGTTCCATATGTTGAGGTGAAGGTGATGGTTCAGGCAATGGGTCAAGTTGTGGTTGTAGGTCAGGTTGAGGTTGTGCTGCTGCAATAACAACAAGCATGGCTTGGGTAAGGGGTAAGTCTCTGTGAGGGGGTGAATTCATCTTACTAAAAATAGCTTTCTTTTGCACAGGGATCGCATAAAAGTCATCATGATCCCTGGTGTAATACCTTTGCTCATCAAAAATCATTTGTAAAAATCTTGGGTAAGCCAGAGTTATCTTATTACCCTTGTTTTTACACATGCCATCAAAAACCTGTTTAGAAAAATTATACTTTTGCCCATTAGTAATACACACAATTGCACTAGCAATGAGTCTGTTAATTTCATTATGTGCAGTACATTTGGGACTTAAACATTGAAGGATGACATGTATTAAGTACTTCCAAGCTGGGGGGAAATTCCTGTTTATTATATTTGTTTAAAGTACCCTCTTCAGGGAAAGGATACCCCAAAGCTTGAAGTCCCTGTTCTATCTCACCAATGGGTAGAGTGGTTATACCATCTGCATCATTAAGATGCAAAGCCTGGCGAACCAAGGCTTCAGTAACCACCCATGGACGCCCATGGACAATAGTAGTTAATGTAGTCACATTATTAAGCGTTAAGGAACTTACAGTGTTCCAAAACTGTTTAATATGAGTGACAGTAATAAGAGGATCATGAGAAAGAGCATACCGTAATGAGGATGCATTCAAATATGCCACCATCTGAGTGTATTGAGGAAACAGAGCATCATCAGCCTCTAAATAGGCAACCATGTTATGCTGACTTCTGAATCCCAATACCATGTCACTTGGTTTAAACTTAGGCGCCATTAATGTAGAAAGCTGTGTAAAAGTGTATGAAAGATGAATTGTAGGAGAAAAATTTGTTAGACAAGAATAAGCAAATACCTTTTACAAAATAAGGAGCCAAATTTATAGGAGAGATAGGCACATGTGATTGGTCAAAAATAAGGCAAGTATTTTCAAAATATAATGATGAAAATATTGAAAAGAAAATAACTTATCTTGTTCATTAATTAAAAGTTATCAACTCCCAAAATTACGGCCCCAATTGTCGTCAAAAATAACAACTGGGTAGGACCCAATGAGTGTCAACGGTAAAAAATAACCCATCAACGCCCAACGGCTATATTCTTGTCAACTTTGGAAAAATCCATGTCAACGTCTAAATTGGTCACAACAACATTTGGAAAAATATCTGTCAACGTCCAAAAATAAAAATAATAAAAATGAAAAAGGACCTTAACAAAGTGATTTATCCTAGTGAAGATAACCTATAAACTGAAAAGTACTATAGGTTGGCAAGCACTGTCCAATCATGCACACTTGCTTATGCAAGATAGACATAACAGTCCTCTAGTGTGCCTTGCTAACCAAAGTTCTTAACAGTGAAGTTATCTCATAAAATCCCTTGTAACTTCCCAGGTAAGCCCAATATAAATCATACCCAAGTCTCCCAACAGACCACATCCAATTCTAGGCCAAAAAGTCTTGGCAGCGTGCATAGTATATCAACTTTGCATGCTACAGTGCCTCATGAGTTAGCAAACTAATTCATACTCACCAGTGGACACAATCTAGAATTGTGATAAGAGTATTATAAGAATGCCCAAAAAGTCCTAAAAGGTTCCTAAACCTCCCCTTAAACTATGATACATAAGTTGCCAAATAATATGCATGTAATAAAAATTTATGTCAAGATAGAAATATAAATATTCCAACCATCATCCATAAATTGAAACATGCTCCAATAATGCTCCAAGGATCTAATAAGTGTGAAAACACTTATCCTTTTACCACTTATTTCCAATAATAACAAGACCAAAACGTGAATTTTAAGTCGTAAAAGTCGGAATTATGCGTGGTTTGTGTTTTTATTGTGTTTTAGGACCAAAAGATTAAAAAGGAAGAAAACACGGGCTTTCACGGGCTTTTATCGATGAAAACGAGAAAAGACGAAGTCAAAAGATCAAGAGTGCAAAAAGAACGGAAGTCCAATGCCTATTCTGAAGATTTATCGAAGAAAAAGTCTAAAGACGGAAGTTTAATTAAGTCGAAGAACTCAAGTCTAATAGAAGAAGAAAATTACAAGACAAGTTCGAATCCCGAGACGACGTCGAGAAAAGAAAAAGAATTAAATCGAGTCGAGAAGAAAGAAAGAAGAGGCAACACATGCACATCTTCCCATTTTCCCTATGAATACCCTCCTAATACACATTAGGAGGGTTGGTTAGTTTTTAGTAGTTAGTTTCATTTTTCATTTTTCTTTCTAGTTTTAGAGAGAGAAAGTTCTTAACTTTCTCTCACTAAGTTTTCATCTTTTCTTTCTTTTAATCTTTCAAGATTAAACCTTTTGTATTTGGATTTCATTAATCAAGTTCAAGTTAAGCTATTAATCTTTCATCTCTTTCTACCTTTCTTTATTTTGATTAATTTTGGTGTGAAATACTATTTGATCCGTGTTGCTCTTGATGTTTTCGTGCTTAAAAAGTTAATCTTTTTATTCCTACTTAAGTTTTCATACGAATAAGCTTTAAGATCTTTGTGCTTATTGGCTTATTTATATGTTTAGCTTATTTACTTTTTAAAAGTTTTCTTAAAAAGTTCATCTTTTTATAGTTTGATTTAAAAGATTGCTTATTTTAGGTTTGGATAAGTTGTTATTTGTGCTTATTTAGTCTTTTTCATAATAGATTCGTTCAAGTTTTGGGTGTTAGCTTATCAAAATAGCTTATCACTTTGCTTATTTACGAATCCCATATTAATCGGAAAAGGGTAAACCCTTTTCCGATTTGCTTTCCGATTAGCACCCCTTATTCCGATCACCCTGATCGAATTAGGGTTATAGCTTTCCGATTTGCATCTCTGTATTCCGATCACCTTGATCCCATTAGAGTTATATTATTCCGACTGTGGGGCTTTGTTTACATTCCCATTGGATGTCTTGAATAACATTCCGATTTGACTCAATTTTTGGTATTCCGATTGGGCTTATTTTCTAAGCATTCTGATAGCTCCTTATTCCCTTATTCCGACGCCAGCATTCCGACTAGGGTATATTCCGATCAGCCATATTTTCCAACATTCTGATTGCACTTCTGACCATACATTCCGATTAGGTTCCGATTTGGTTTTCCGATTTGATGAGTTTCATGTTTTTACAAAGTTTTCAATTGTTAGTTTTATTAAGTTTTCAAGTATTTTTCTAATCTTGTCTTTAAGTTTTCAAACATTTATTTTTAACTCGTTATATTTAGTTTAATCTTTTAAAAGCTTTTACTTTACTCAACGACATTAACATTTATTTGCTATTAGTTTAAAATAGATAATCAACCAAACCATTTATTATTCCACCAAGAACAATTGAGTCGCACTTTCTACCAATAGTCAATTCGAAAAGATTCGGACGATAAGATTTTATAATTGGTGTAAAACCCTTGTATTAAATGGCGCCGCTGCCGGCTCTTTTCGTTAAGATTAAAGGTTTTTAGTGAGAGTCGCATTGGATTTTGGGATCCGTTCATCGTTGAACGTTATTTTCCTTTCTTTAAAATTTTCAAAAAATCCTAAAAATAATATAAAATTTTCAAAAATAAAAAAAATTGAAAAACCATAAAAACCAAAATATTTCCTTTCTATTTTTCTAATCCTTTTGTAGGTGTGCATGCGTACTCGTGCTCGTAAGAAGAGAGTAGCTCAAGCCGAAGTTATTACTCAACCAATTGTCACTATGGACAATCAACCAATGATCGAGCTTTTGTAATCGCACGTAGAAGGTAACACCGATGCAATTGTTATCCCTGAGATTGGAGCCAACAACTTTGAACTGAAATCTGGCTTTATACAAATGGTCTCTGCTCAACCCTTCTTGGGGCGCTCACTTGATGATCCCCATGACCACATTAAAAGGTTTCTTCAGCTTACCAATACGGTTAAGTACAATGGGGTATCACAAGAAGTGATTCGCTTGCAACTTTTTCCTTTCTCTTTAGAGGGACAAGACCGGAATTGGCTTGATAAGGAACCGCCACAAAGTATTCTTACGTGGACGGATTTAGAGACCAAGTTTATCAACTACTTTTTCCCACCCTCACGTACTACCGCTTTGTGGAATGAAATTATTTCCTTTGAACAAAAGTACGGTGAGTCTTTTAGTGAATCTTGGGACCGTTTTAAGGAACTTTTAAGAAAGTATCCACAACATGGTTTAACAAAAGTACATCAAATCAATACTTTTTACAATGGTTTAAGCATGAATGACCAAGATTCACTAAACAGTGCCTCGGGGGGTAATATTTTGGTTAAATCTTCTAATGCTGCTTGGGATATTATTAAGAACAAATCTAGAGTACAAACCAAGAGTGTTAGAACTAATGTAGCAAGTGCTAGTACTAGTGATGCCGACAAAATAATTGATAAGCTTACTTCGCTTGTGGAATCGCTTGCTTTACAAACTGCCAACAATGCCAAACAATTCAATGCCCAAGCTAATGTTTTGAGCCAATCATGTGATATATGCAGGGGATCTCACTCATACATCGATTGTCCTTCGACTCACGACAATCCGGAAAATGTGTATGCCGCCAACGGTACCTATGCTACAGGAGGCTATCAAGCACGTCCTCAAGGTGACCGCAACTTGCTCAACTATCGCTCAAACAACTTTCTTTCAGCACCCGGTTTTCCCCCACAAAACCCAAACAACCTCAATGATAGGTGTGTAAACACCCATCCTTTTTACCACTTAATTACAATAATAACCGAGCCAAAACGTGTATTTTATGTCTTTTATGTCGGCATTCACGGGCTTTTATCAAAGAAAAAAGACGAAAGACGAAAGACGAGGTCAAGAAGTCAAGAGTGCAAAAAGAACGGAAGTCCAAGACCAATTCTGAAGATTTATCGAAGAAAAAGTCAAAAGACGGAAGTTTATCAAATGCCGAAAAACTCAAGTCTAATTTATTGAAGAATTACAAGACGAGTGTGAAGAAATCCCGAGACAAAGCCATTTAAAGTCCAAGATTAAGAAGATTAAAAGTCTTAAGGACTAATGGTGCAATTAACAAAAGATTAAGAAGAGAAGGACTAAGCATGCAATTAAGGAGAAAGGAAAGAGGGGAGGAAGCTTCCTAAGCACCCCTTAATCCTCCCCTATAAATAGTCATTAGGATTAATCTTTTCATTTTTGTGGGCTAATAGTGACAATTAATTCTTCCACTTTTAATTACCTTGTCATTTATTTACTTGTCAAATTTAAATACTTGTCTTGCACCTTAATTACCATTTAATTTCAAGTAAGTGTTCTTTTAATTCTTGTTATTATTTATCTTTATTGTTTGATCTCTCATTCTACCTTTCTTTAATCTTTGATTTATTATTCAAGTTCATGTTCTTGAGTTTTTGTCAAATTTATTAAGTGGGTTTTGATTATCTTGATTAGTTTTGTTAGTTTTGTTGTTTTGGATTGTTTGTTTATGATTAATAGTTGTTTATTTGTTAGTTTGATTTAATCTTGTGGTTGATTTAGTTTAATTTTTATCTAGATCGTGTCTTTTTCTATTTCCTTGTTCTTCGATGTTCATCTGATCTTCCCAGGTATTCTGCATCAAAAGTTATTCCGAGTGAAGGATTGTGAAGAAAGTATACCGTATCAAAGTCGACCATCCGGAATAATTAATTATTCCAGATAAAAGTACTCTATTCGGAATCTTCAAATATTCCGGATCAAGGTTTTAGCAAAGGTGGTGTATCCGGAATATCCAATATTCCGGATAAGGGAAATATTCCGGATAGGCAAAATATTCCGGATAGGCAGAATATTCCGGATAGGCAGAATATTCCGGATAGACAGAATATTCTAGATAGGCCGAATATTCCGGATAGGCCAAATATTCCGGATAGGACAAATATTCCGAATAGAGAGGATTATTCCGGATAGGGGACATATTCCGAGTAAGCCATTTATTCCGAATAAGGGTATTATTCCGGATAAGCTGATTTTCAGGTTCTTTAATTTCAGTTTTTAATTCTCTGATTTTTAATTTCGAGCTTTATTTTTCCCGCCTTTTTCCTTACTCGCTCTTTAAGTTTAATTGCCTTAGATTTATTTTAGCCTTGCCTTAGTTTTAAGTTTTAGTTGCGTTTCAAGTTTGCCTTAATGAGATTTAAGTTTGAGTTATTTACTTTTAGTGCCCTTTAATTTCTCGTCACGCTTTTAAATACTTGCCTTTTATTTTAATTAGATTTAGGTTTACTTTTAAATCATTTACTTTAATTGTTTTGCACATTTTATTTAAAAAACAACCAAAATATTTGTTTCACCAAAAACAATAGAGTCGTACTTTAAGCCGGAAATCAATTCGTTAAGATACCGAGAACAACAATTGAACCTAGCAAAATCACTTCATTACTCAATCGCAACAATCAAAACCAACCACGTGCTCCAACTCCATATCAAAACCAAAGAAACCCATATCCACCTCAAAGAAACAACCTAGTTTACCAACAACCTGCTTATCAACCACCCGCTTACCATGCTCCTCCTCTCAACCAACCCACAACCTTACACCAAGATGTTGAAACCTACATGAGGACTAACGATGTGATCGTGCAGAATCTTCAGTGGGAAATGGCCAACATGAAAGCAGATATGGTGAAGCAAGGGAACGATCTTCGAGCTGATATGCGAAACACTTTGGCAAGTCAAACGAATGACTTGAGAAACATGATGGCTAGTTTCTTCCCTAGTAATCAAGCCTCTGGATCGGGTTCTCTTCCGAGTAACACCGTTGCTAATCCAAGAGGGGAGATGAAAGCAATCACCACTCGCAGTGGAAAAGGTTTAAAGGAACCCGAGCTTCCTACACCTACACCGGTGATTGTGACAAAGGAAAACGAGTCTCCTTCTCCGAATCCTCCAACTTCTACTTCTCCAATTTCACCACCTTCTACTTCTACCCCTCCACCACCCAAGGATGTGAGTGCGGATTCTATCCCAAAGCCTTCATCTCAACCCAATATACCTTATCCTTCGAGGTTGAGGAAAGAGAAATTGAAGAACAAGGATGATATTCAAGTTTCGAACTTTCTTAAAATGTTCAAACAACTGAATTTCAATATCTCCTTTGCTGAGGCTCTCGCTCACATGCCCAAATATGCGAAAACGTTTAAAGATCTTCTCAGTGATAAGGAGAAACTTCTCGATATTGCTCAGACCCAACTTAATGAGAATTGCTCCGCAGTGATCTTAAGAAAATTGCCAACCAAACTTGGTGATCCGGGTCGCTTCTTGATTCCTTGCAACTTCCTGGGAGTATAGAATTGCATGGCCCTAGCCGATCTAGGTGCCAGTATTAACTTAATGCCATTAAGTGTTTGGAAAAAATATCTCTCCCCGAGCTAGTCCCCACACGAATGACTTTGGAATTAGCTAACCGTACGGTTGCTTATCCAGTGGGGATAGCCGAAGACGTCTTCGTTGGTGTCGACAAATTCACCTTCCCGGCGGATTTTGTTGTCGTTGACTACGAGATGGATCCCCCTTGTTCCATTAATCGTTGGATGTCCATTCCTGAGGACCGATCGCACTCTCATGAGAGTTGGTGACGATAAAATCGTTTTCAACATGGGTAAAGTTTCTAAGCAGCCTTCGGATAACGAGAGTGTTAATTTCATTGATGTTCTTGATGAGGCTTGTGAAGAACAATTCAAAGACGCTTGTAAAAGTGGTTCTTCTTCTCTACCCAATGTTGAGACCGTTGCCTCAATTGCTCCGTCATTGACTCCTTTTGGAGAAAGTGACTTATATGATTTTGAAGCTAGCTTGGGTCCTCTCGATCTTAAGTATGATAATTCTCCCACCGATTGGGATGAAGACATTCGTACCATTGAGAAACTTCTCAATGAGGACCATATTTCCCCACAATCTCCTAAGGCTATCTCTACCGATGATCCGAAGTTGACTACGCCGTCCATCGAAAATCCTCCGGATTTAGAGCTTAAGGATCTTCCGTCTCATCTCGAGTACGTTTTCCTTGAAGACAACAAGAAGTTACCGGTCATCATCGCTAAGGACTTGAAATAAGAAGAAAAATCCCGACTTATCGCCGTGCTGAAGAATCACAAGAAAGCGATTGCTTGGAAGATCTCTGATATTCGTGGAATTGATCCTCACTTCTGCACACACAAAGTTCTCATGGAGGACGACTTTAAACCCACTATTCAAAGCCAATGAAGGGTGAATCCTAAGATCCATGACGTAATCAAGAAAGAGGTTATCAAACTTCTTGATGCAGGAATGATCTATCCTATCTCGGATTCACCGTGGGTTAGTCCCGTCCATTGTGTGCCTAAGAAAGGCGGAATCACCGTTGTTCCCAATGAAAACAATGAGTTGATTCCTACTCGTCTCGTTACAGGGTGGAGAGTTTGTATCGACTATCGCAAACTCAATGATGCTACGAGAAAGGATCATTTTCCCCTTCCTTTCATGGACCAAATGCTTGAATGTCTAGCGGGTAATGACTATTACTGCTTTTTAAACGGTTTCTCTGGGTATTTTCAAATTCCCATCGATCCCAAAGACCAAGAAAAAACCACATTCACTTGTCCTTACAGAACATTTGCTTACAAACGCATTCCTTTCGGTTTATGCAATGCTCCTGGGACATTCCAAAGGTGTATGATGGCTATCTTCCATGACATGGTTGAAGAAACTATGGAAGTCTTCATGGATGATTTCTCGGTTTATGGCGATTCTTTCTCTGCTTGCCTTGCCAATTTAGAACGTATGCTTAAGCGGTGTGAAGACACTCGCCTTGTTCTAAATTAGGAAAAATGCCATTTCATGGTAAAAGAGGGCATCGTGCTAGGACACAAAATCTCCAAAGCCGGTCTTGAAGTGGACCGTGCTAAAGTCGATGTTATTGCTAAATTGCCTCCACCTTCAACCGTGAAGGGTGTGAGAAGTTTCCTTGGTCATGCGGGCTTCTATCGTCGTTTCATTCAAGATTTTTTCTAAAATCGCTCGCCCGATGACCCACCTCTTGGAAAAAGATACTCCTTTCATCTTTTCCAAAGAGTGTCTTGAATCCTTCAATCTTCTTAAGGATAAGCTAACTAAGGCACCGGTCTTGGTTACCCCTAATTGGGAGCTACCTTTTGAGTTGATGTGTGATGCTAGCGACTTTGCTATTGGAGCGGTTTTGGGCCAAAGAGTGAACAAACACTTCCAACCAATCCATTACGCTAGCAAAATAATGACGGGGGCTCATCTGCATTATACCACTACCGAAAAAGAACTTTTAGCTGTAGTGTATGCTTTTGAAAAGTTCTGCCCCTATCTTGTCCTTTCTACCACCATCGTGTATACCGATCATTCCGCGTTGAAGTACTTGATGACTAAGCAAGATTCTAAGCCAAGACTTCTTCGTTGGGTTTTGCTCCTTCAAAAATTGAACATTGAAATTCGTGACAAAAAGGGAGCTGAAAACCTAGCCGCGGATCATCTCAGTAGACTTGAGGATCCTTATCAAGGGGATCATCCGAACAAAGAGATCAATGACTCTTTTCCCCTTGAGGCCTTAATGTCTATCAACTCCAATCTCGATGACACCCCGTAGTTTGCGGACATTGCAAACTACTTAGCGGGTGGGATTCTCAAGGAAGGGCTCACGTCCCAACAAAAGAAAAAGTTCTTTAAAGATATTGAACATTATTTCTGGGACGACCCTTACCTTTTCAAACAATGTGCAGATCTGATTATTCGTCGATGTGTTGATGGGCCGACAGTGGTACAAATCCTTGACGCTTGCCATAAAGGACCCACCGGTGGTCACTTTGGTCCCAATTACACCGCGAAGAAAGTATTCGACTCTGGATTCTATTGGCCCACCATTTATCGTGACGCTCACGATATGGTTAAACATTGTGATGCTTGCCAAAGACAAGGCAAGATCACACATAAAGATGAGATGCCTCAAAATTTCATACAAGTATGTGAAATCTTTGATGTATGGGGCATCGACTTTATGGGGCCATTTCCATCATCTAAAGGGAACAAGTACATCCTCGTAGCCTTTGACTACGTTTCTGAATGGGTTGTAGCTAAGGCTCTCCCTACGAACGATGCGAGGGTGGTTGTGAACTTTTTGAAGCAGCTCTTTGCTCGATTCGGCGTTCCTCGTGCTATTATCAGTGACCGCGGGACTCATTTTTGCAATGATCAATTTGCAAGAGTCATCACTAAGTACGGTGTTAATCATCGTCTTTCCACCGCTTATCATCCTCAAACCAATGGTCAAGCCGAGATTTCCAACCGTGGATTGAAGCAAATTTTGGAGCGTACTGTGGGAGAGCATCGTGCCGCGTGGGCCGATAAGTTAGATGATGCTCTGTGGGCTTTCCGTACTGCTTATAAGACCCCGATCGGTTGTACACCTTATCGTCTTGTGTACGGGAAAGCATGCCACCTCCCTATCGATCTGGAACACAAGGTGTACTGGGCCTTGAAGTGGGCTAACTTCGACATCAACAAAGTCGGTGATCTTCGCAAGATTCAACTCAACGAGTTAAATGAACTGAGGAATGAAGCTTACGAGAACTCATTGATCTACAAAGAGAAGACCAAGATCATCCATGATGCAAGAATTAAGAACCGAGAGTTCCACGTTGGTGATCAAGTCTTACTTTTTAACTCTCGGTTGAAGATCTTCTCGGGCAAGTTGAAGAGCCACTGGTCTGGTCCATTCACCGTCGCCAAAGTCTTTCCATATTGGACCATTGAGCTTTCTCAGCCAAATGGGCCCAATTTCAAGGTGAATGGCCAGCGTTTGAAGCTGTACTTTGGTGAGGACATCTCTTATGAGATGATTCCATCCCTCACCACGTTTCCCATGAACAAAATTTGGGTCGAGTCAGGCTCGTGACTCGGTGAACAAAAACAAGCGCTTCTCGGGAGGCAACCCGTGATCTATCCTTTACTGCTTTCATTATAAGTGTAGGGGGAGCCCCGTATGTGTTTGTTGTCTTGTTTCATATTCTCTACAGGGATTAAAGCTTCAAAGATCCCCTTGATGACATTTGACGAACCGTGATCCCGTGTTCCCATCTTCCCGGTTCTATCCTAAACTCTTGTGATTCAATATTTCATATCTTATATGTTCACATTGAATTCACTATAGTTGTCCTCTCCTTAGCAAGATTTAAACAAAGTGCACAATGTCCTAAGTGTAGGGGAGTTTACTCCCACATGCTTAAACATTGAGGACAATGTTTATATCAAGTGTAGGGGGACTTCTATCGAAGTAAGTGGTCTTTTCCATGAATTTACCCTCATTTTAACCAGAAAATTTGGTTTTTCGACATTTTTCAAAATTTTTAATCTATTTTGGCCTAGTTGTATTTTCCTTTGTTATGGTTATTTTCTTTCCTTGCTTAAATAAAGTGGTTTTAAATTTTTCTTAGTCGTGAACATTTTGACTCAACCCGAGTTTACTTATCTAAGTATACTCTAGCTAGTATCCTTAACGTGTTTAAGTCAAGTTTTGCTAGGCTTTTATATTGGGAGATATAAAACGCGAAAGTCTTAACTCTCACGGGTTAAGAACAAGAACTTTTGGCAAGTTCCTATAATTGATCCTAGAGAGTCGTTTATCAAGGGAACTTTAAAATGCGATTTCTAAACTTGAAAGAGTCTAAGAATTTGCAAGATCCTATAGACGACTCGAAAACCTAAAACTTTGATTTAATAGGCTAAGCATCCATGAGTCTCATTCCTTGAGATTTTAAACTGTGGAGGACGAGAGATGATAGAGTCAATTATAAGTTTGGTATTCTTTCGTGAATTTATGTGAGTTAATTATGAGCCTATTCTCCCATCCTTGCTAATAAATTTATCTGCAATAAATAAGGTTGTACAATTTGAAAAGTTACTTAACTTCTAGCCCAAGATCGTTTAAAAGTTGCTCGGTATTAATTAGAGTTCATAGCCAATGCATAACTTATTGAAGCAGGATGCGAAGATTGGCGAGTCCGAAAAGGCCCTAACAAGGCATGAGGGCTACATTTTGTTGCTAAAGATCCAAAAGTGATGTAAAGAATCATTTATCAAAAATCAATATGAAGGATCGAGACACACGACGAAAAGCAAATACTCCCCTAAAGATCATGGTGAAGTCTATCTAAAAAGGCCCTAACAAGCTATGAGGATAAATAGATCCAAGTCCTAAAAGGAGGCGGATCGTTGTATATCAAAGTCCAAAATAAAGATTGGAGAAAAATGAAGAAGTCGTGGTCCAAAGATGAAGAATCTCTCAAAACTTCAAGTGAAGAAATTCCTATTATGAAGAGAAGACCATAATTTCAAGAACATCTCTCAAAGATTCGAAGTATGAAGTTGTAGGATATGTAAATCTTGCTTATGTTTTTAGAGAGAGAAAGAGATAGAGAGATGGTGGATTTCACACAAAGCTAGAGAGAGAAAGTAAGAAGAACTATGTGGAAATTATGAAAACCACACACCCTCTCCATCAAAGGAGATGGTTTATATACCCAAGCCTTGTGATGGGCTTGGGCTTACAATGTTGGGCCGGCCTACACATGTTGTAGGCTAGGCTTGACTTTGTTTGTTTAATAAAGATATCTAGACTACGAGCTACTACTTAATATATTGTCGGAGTGACTGAATCTTCCTAAATACGTAAAAACGTATTTCCAACAATCTCCCCCTAAGGGAGGTCACTCCAAACAAGGGCGTCACCCAAGTTACAATAATAAAATAAACCTAGCATACTATGCTTGTCTTGAGCTCGTAGTCTTCGTCTTTCTTTTCTTTTTCTTTTCTGGTGAACATGCTGATGTGATCTTTGACATCAATCTTTAGCATTAATCTCTTGCCTTGATCTTGTGCATCCATCACTTGTGATCTTCGCCTCCTCGTGACACCATGTCCCACATACTTATACCTTCGTAATTCTTGAAATCTTCAGAGTTCGATACAGCGGAAGACTTAACTTTTAGGCTTTCTTGAATTAGATGAGGTATTAAGTGCATAAAGTATAAGCATGCGGGGACGGATTCTTCTTGGATTCTGCAACGCCACCGTCTTCAAATGCCGCAACATAGGTAGACACGAACGAAATGGCTTTGAACATTTCATTCTAAATCGGTAGCATTTTACCTCCGGTCGGTGAAGACCGTTGGACGATATTAGATATCGTACCCGTGACGGATAGTTTCAATTAAGTAACTTCTTGACAGGATTTCGCGGGTAAACCCGTTCTTTTTATTCGACCGTCTAAAGCTGACTGCGAACATAAAGAGTGAATCATTTGGATAATAATATCTGCATGATTTGAAGCCGTCAATTCATGTTCCTGGAACAAGTGAAATTCAGTTAAGAACCGCACCATCGTTGCTTTCCAGTTGTCACGAGCTTGATTCGTATAGAATCTTGCAAGTTACCTACCAAGTGCTGTTTGAGGTTAACACTAGAAGGATTTCCACTCATCACTGTGAACACTAAGGTATCACTCTGAGTGTTCTGGCAAGATCACTAAGATATTGCATAGAGGCCTGGAACGTGTTTAAATTCAGTTAAGAATTAAACCACTGTTGCTTTCCAGTTATCACAAGTTTGATTCATAAAGAATCGCACAAGTCACCTACCATGAGCTTTTTGATATTCGCTCAAGAAGGATTTCCATCTTCATTGTAAATACTTTCGTATTACTCGGATGTTCAGGCAAGATCATGAAGTTTTTGCGTAGGACTCTTAAGATCTTACTTTTCACAGTGTGTGAAGAAGCAAGGAATTATGAAAGTGTGTCCTAATGAGATATTTGATGATCTCAAATGGCTCTAGACTCGATCATGCATTTTGGATTTTAGTGATCGGAGGCTGGAGAGGAGTGCCACCTTTTCAATACCAATTTATTCAGAGTGAATAAATCAATAGATAACGTGTTGTCTCCGTGTGATTAAAACAAATACCTTTTGAGAGATATCTGAGTTAGCTGGGATGGGTTGTGCATTCCATCACTGGGTCCATGATGTCTGTCTTCAATATCAAGAATCATTAACAATGATCTCAATAGCATATGTATTGACCCGGTTTCTGCCTAAAGTTGTAAGGAGGGCTTCTTTCTTTACACCCTTTATCTTTACAATTCTTTTTCATTCTTCAACCCCTTCAATGCTTACCAATACGTCATAACTAGCACCTTGTTGTGATTGTTCCAGTGCTAATTTAAGTACTTGGTCGGCATTCAGCTACGTTCACAATCTTTCTCCATCTTTCCTAAGGACTACTATTTCTAGCTATGGAATGTCCTTGGGAAGATTCCTCCGGTTCTGGAAGAATCATTGGACTTAACCTATCCTACCATCCTTATGTCACCACAATCTTCATCGTCGTGAATTAAATGAGGTTTTGGGTAAGTATATGTCATAATGAAAATCCATTTTGATATGCAAATCCGTTTTGCTCCCCCTTAACATATGCCACGATATTCGAAAACATTTCGCACATGTCGGGATGAGCCAGCACATTAAGTCAAACCATTTGTGATAATATCCCATATCAAATCACATTTTCTCCCCCATATTAAAAATATTAACCCAATCGATGTTTTTAATATCAATTGATTTAATGAAGTTTTAACAAAGGTTTTGGGAAGAAAAATGCAAGTCCGTTTTATCTTCATGATACCAAATGTATGAGATATGATATCGATTTGTAGCATGATCACATATTCACCATATTAAAAAAGAATTGACAAGGTTGGACCTGATTGATGAGAACATCATATGATAAGATCAGATGGTTCTTGTCAGCATATGGTGGTCACCTCGTCACGTCTGAAGTCATCTCTTGACACCACATGTACGATTGGTATTGTATTCTTGACACCAACTTGTGAACTTGGCACTTTCGGCATCGAAGATTCTGAATGCTTGACAATTGCTCCCCCTCAATTGTTGACCCGTGTTCTATTGAAAGAGCTGTAGTCGTCGGTTGAGTAGTTGCATCGTCGAGTATGTAGATACCAATTGTAGATTGCTATGGTTGTAGAGATGATAGCTTCATAAAAACAAGACTTCTCTTGTTTTAACAAATAAATGCACTGAAACGTACATAGATTTGTGTTAGACCAAGTTATAAAGTAAACTTGATCCCTTACAAGGTTTTAAAGTAAACCTTGCCCGAAAAAATTAATTCCCGTTGTGGGCCAAAGCTTTCATAAGAAATACTTGACTGTAATATGAAAACCGGGTTGCAGTCAGAAATAACTACAAGCCATATAGGCATGTTTTATGAAATATATACAACTTTTGTACGAACTCTATTTATGGCGTCGTGTCGATATTAATCAATATTTCTAAGGCCGTAAAAATTATCGTACCAAAAGATATGCGTTTGAAAAATAAAGTAAAAATATTTTTGGATTTTAATGAATTTTTTAATTTTTATGGTTTTTATATGGTTTTATATTTTTGTATTTTGCTTTTGTGGATAAAAATATAAACAATATATACAGATGATCACCAAGGATACGGAGAATAGTTTTACCAAGACTATTCTTTTGCTTCATCTACTAGTTCCTTTAGAGTCTCAGGCGAGAAAGTTCTCATTCCTAGCTTGTCGGCCAAAAATTCAATTCGAGCGCGATCTAAAGCCTTCGTGAAAATATCCGCCAATTGATACTCAGATCGGACAAAGTAAAGCTCTATTACTCCATTTTCCACTTGCTCCTTGATGAAATGGTAGCGAATGTCAATATGCTTTGACCGGGAGAATTGAACATTGTTGCAGCATAAGGCAATTGCACTCTTGTTGTCACAGTACATCGAAATTTTGTTGAAACCTAGACCATAGTCGGTTAATTGCGATCTCATCCAAAGAATTTGAGCACAGCAACCGGACATAGCTATGTATTCTGCTTCCGTACTTGAAATTGCAGCGCTTTTCTGCCTTTTCGATGCCCAACTGATTAGTCGATCTCCTAGTAGTTGCAAAGTTCCACTCGTGCTACGCCTTGTATCTTGACAACCCACGTGATCCGCATCTGCATATGCCATTAGTGCAATAGAAGAGTCCTTCGAATACCAAAGTCCCCGATTAATGGTTCCTTTAAGATATCGAAAGATCCTTTTAACAGTAGCTAAGTGTAACTCAGTAGGCCTAGTTTGATACCTGGCACACATACATATAGCAAACTGAAGATCAGGTCGATTGGCTGTGATATACAGAAGAGTACCGATCATTCCACGATAAAGTGTCGGATCAATGGCAACTCCATGTGGATCTGCATCAAGCTTAGTTCGTTTCACCATTGGAGTATCCACGGGGTCGCAAGATTCCATCTTATACTTCTTAAGCAATTCAAGGGCATACTTGGATTGATTGATAAAGATGCCTCTGGGACTCTGAGATATCTGAAGACCTAAGAAGAATGATACCTTGCCCATCATTGACATCTTAAATTTGGAAGACATGAGTGTCCCAAACGCATCCGATAAGGTTTGGGTCGAGGCTGCAAATATAATATCATCAACATATATTTGTACCATAATCATATCATTACCTCGTTTCTGAATGAACAGCGTGGGATCCACCTTGTCTTTAGCGAAGCCTTGCGTAATGAGGAATTGTGACAAAAGATCATACCATGCGCGAGGAGCTTGCTTCAACCCATAGAGAGCCTTCTTAAGCTTGTACACATGATTAGGATAATTAGGATTCACAAAACCATCCGGTTGTTTAACATAGACCTCTTCCTTGAGTTCACCATTAAGAAATGCTGTCTTCACATCCATCTGATAGACGATCATATTCATGTGGGCTGCATAAGCGAGGAATAGTCTAATAGCTTCCAAACGGGCAACAGGTGCAAAGGATTCCATAAAGTCGATGCCCAATAATTGCTTGTATCCACGAGCTACTAGTCGAGCTTTGTTTTTCAATATTCCGCCTAACTCGTCGAGTTTCACCTTGTAAACCCATTTCAAAGTGAGTAACTGAACTTGATCCGGGCATGGGAGAAGTTCCCATACTTCAAGACGTATAAATTCATTAAGTTCTTCTTGCATAGCTTCTATCCAACATGATTGAGTAAAAGCTTGTTGCCATGTCTTAGGTTCAACTTCAGTGAGAAAAGCATCAAAGTGACAAAACATTGCACTTTCTTGTAAATGACTTCGTGTGGATACCGGACGATTAGGGTCACCAATAATAGAATCTATAGGATGATCCTTTGTCCACTTGCTGTCATGTTCACGAATCCGTGGATTGGAGTAAACTGTAGAAGGTGCTTCCTCTGAGGTGGACGACCCGGCTTGATTAGGGTCGGGAATAGGTACACCAAAAAATGGAAGTTCACGCATTTGAGCGAATTCCAAATTGTGATCATCATCATCCTCTTCATCATCAATAGGCATGACATGGGTAGTTGAAACAGGTGTTGGTTGTGAGATACTTGTTGATGGTATATCTTACCAATTGTAGGTGCAGATCTGTCTGATTGTGCTTCGGTTGCTGGAGCGACAACTTCGATTACCGGAGCTATTACCTCAGGTTCTGGAGCAACAATACTTGGAGGAGTAAAGAATTCATCAAAGAACGGTTGAAACAACGTATCCCATTCAGTCCTAGAAGGTGGTGTAAATGATGATGAAGTAGGGTTGTTTGGGACAAGACCAGAACTAATGTTACTGGGTCCCATTTCATGAAGTGCGGGTTCAGAGCTGCTTTGCTCAGAAGCCATTGCTGTCAGCTCATCAAAATCAACATTCATAGTTTCGAGGATCTTGCGAGAGTTACGGCTGTAGATTCGGTATGCCTTCTTTGCGGGTGCGTAACCAATGAAAATACCAATATCAGCCTTTGGTTGAAGTTTTCCCAAATTGTCACCATCATTATTTGGATAGAAAAGAGAACCAAATACATGAAGATATGATAAATCTGGTACTTTTCCATGGAGAAGCTCATAAGGTGTTTTACCATGGCGTTTACAAATTAGTGACCGGTTTTGGGTGTACACTGCTGTAGATACTGCTTCTGCCCATAAGAACAATGGAGCCTTTGCGTAAATTAACATCGTTCGAGCAGCTTCCATAAGTGTGCGATTTCGCCTTTCAACGACACCGTTTTGTTGTGGAGTGCGAGCAACGGATGTTTCATGAGAAATGCCAACTTCTTCATAATAATCACGCAAAATTTGATTCACAAATTCAGTTCCATTATCTGTACGAATGCGTCGGACAGTAGTGTTGAGACGCACTTGAATCATCTTGAGAAAGCTGATGATGAATTTAGGTGCCTCATTTTTTGCTTTAAGAAATTTCACCCATGTAAACCGAGAGTAATCATCGACAATGACGAGGATGTACTTTTTGCCACTAAGACTTTCAATATGCATTGGCCCACAAAGATCCATATGCAACAGATAAAGTTTCTCTTGGTTGGTGTCTTCCGTCTTGGGTTTGTAAGATTTCTTAGTGCTTTTCCCCATTGTACACGCGGAACACAAATGATCCTTGTGAAATGAAAGTTTAGGAAGACCACGAACAAGTTCGTTTTTCTCCAAATGATTAATAGCGTCGAAGTTAAGATGAGATAACCGTCGATGCCATAACCATGACTTAGTCTTTGATGCTTTGGAGAGAAGACATACGGAGAGGCGGCAATCATGTCTTGTAGTGACAAAGTATACAAATTATTCCCTCGAGTACCTTTCAATAAATCAACCCCTTCCAAATTACGAATGAAGCAGGTATGCTCTCGAAAAGCAACTTCTAGGTTTGCATCACAAAATTGTCCCACAGAAAATAAGTTGTGACTAAGACCTTCCACGTAATACACTCTCGAAATTATAACATTCCCAATATGATATTTAACATAACCCATTATCTTTGCAATATGATCATTTCCAAATCGAACCGTACCAAGAAACTTGCTAACGAAATTTCTGAGCTGAGAGCGATATCCGGTCATATGCTTGGAGCAACCAGAGTCCAAATACCAGAGAACAATTTGGACCACCTGTTTTCAATAACAACAGTAGATAATGCATTGGAAACTATTGGTTCCTGAGTGTTAGCAGATATAGATATAGAATTATCAGAATTGCTAACATTTTTGAGACCCTTAGATTTCCTACGTTTTCTAATGTGATTTTTAGCACTAACAAGTTTTACTTTTCCAACTTTCTTAGGTTTTGGATTATTCGCGGGCACTACAGTGGGAGTAGACCTATTTAAAGGGCACTTGGTTCCTACAAAAGTGTTAGTGTTCCTAGTTAAAGGACACGCTTGTGTTTTGGTAGCCTTGGTACTCCTAGTTAAAGGGCACGCTTTCTTCGCTGTAGTGGGAGTGATCCTAGTCAAAGGGCACGTATTTCCTGCTATAGTGAAAGTTCTACCAGTGGGCCGCCACATCCAACCAACTTGGGTTAACACTTTCCCAGTCAGTTTCCATTCTAATCCATTTTTTCGGGCATACATCTCATTCACATGGTCAATAAGGCAAGAATCATGACGACTAGAAAACATACATTCATTGCAATTCCAACATTTCAAATTAGAATTCACACTAGGCTTAGAACGCTGCACAACCGTAGAGCCTTTAGGTTTAGCTACATGATTCTTTTTATTCAAAACAGAAATAACATTCCTAGAATGGGCTTCTACTTTCTTCTTCACTTGACTACTAGATGGGGGCAAGATCCTATCATTCTTCTTGTTTCTTTTAAGCTTAGATCTTTGAGCCTTAGTAGTGGTGCTTACTCTTGTAGAAGGCAACACGGGAATATTAGAAGGTGGTTTTGATTCGGCCTTATCTTTAGTGACCAAAGTTTGAGATGGTTTAGTCCTATGGCCCTTATTAAGTGGTGTGACGGCTATAAGGTTCCTTTTGATTGCACTAGAGGACGATGCTGAGACAGTGGCTGCGTTATCCACAACATTCTTACCTTTTAGAGTACGAAGTGTTTCCTTTAACTCAGCCAAGACCAGATTCTTATCACAAATTTGTTCCCTCAAATCAGATATTTCCATCGACTTTCGATTCAATTGTTCAATCAATGATTGATTCTGTGCAGTGGTATCAACACATGCGGGTTGTACTGAATCGAAGAGTCGTGTATTTTTCTGTTTCAAGTTATCAACTTTGGACAAAATCTTGGAAACTCGATTATCTAGATCAAGTTTAAGATTCTCAGCAGCCTCAAGTACGTTCACACAGTTAAGCTCCTTAGATTTCTCTATGTCTATCGGCAAAGATTGAGCAACCTTGTCACTTGGCTGACGCTGTTTTGATTGTAAATTCAATAGAAAATTCTTTTCAAAGTTTGCATCATCGATATTGACACCATCGAATGACGTTTCAAAGATTTCTTTAATAAATTGTTGCTTGCATTCAAGCGAAATACAATGTGTTTGAATCTCATCAAAACGTTTTGAAAGCGAAGAATATGAATCTTGAAGCTTTAAAAATTCAGCGTCAGATTCGTGACAAGTACTATCTACCACATTATCCACAGATTCAACATTATGCACAATAGAATTATTATCAACACTTGTATTCACACAGACAGAAACTATATCATGAGACATCACTTGATTCAGAAGCAGATCATTATGGCGTGAAACCCGTTCTATTTCAAGAAAACTGTTTTCATAAGCATCTTCCATTTCATTGAAAACACGTCTAACTTCTTCTATTTCCAAAAACAAATCTTGATCAATATTATGAAGACAAGCTTTAACATTCTTTACAAACGGAACAATTTCATCTCGAAACGCAGCTCTAGTGTGCTCAAAGTTCCATTCACCTTCCGTTATGGTCGTGGTCGTCGTACGTTCCAAAATGACCTTGTCAAAATCGGCTAAGTGTTGGTGAACCGTATTTAAGTTAACGGACGCCTTACTTACCGGTGGAATTAACTTCGTTAAATCCTTTTTGACAAGTGTAGAAGACGTACTAGGAAGGTTTTCATTTGACAAACTTTGGGGCACAAGAACTGTTAATTCTGCTAATTCCTTTTGTAAGCGAATGCGTGTCTTTTTCAAAAATTGATCTTTGTTATGTTGATCATAATCAATTGTATGGAATTTTGAAATCATTTTAGAATGAGTTTCATCCGCAAGTGATTGTGTCTTCTCAGTACTACGAACATAAGGTGCTTCTTTCGATTTGCCAATTATAGTCATATCATAAAGACCGGGAATATATTCCTGAGCTTGTTTTGCATAACCTGGATTAGGTGGTAAATCCTGAAGACGTTTAAGTTCGAGTTCTTTAAATGATTTAGTTAAAAGATGAACCTTTTTTGTGGAAGCGTATTGTTTTAAAAGATGTTTTTCTTTAAATTTAAGAAGTTTGGTAGCATTAATTTCCGATTCAGCCTTTTTAGACTCGAGAGTTTCGAAATCTATTTTAAGTTTCTGAAAATCATTGACAACCGACTCCTTTTCTTTTAATTCATTAGAAAGATTAGCTTTTAATGATTCTATTTCTTTCAAGTGTTCAATCTTTTCAAAACGAAATTAGTCAAATTCAGAACATGTTATTTTCTCTTCTTGAGGGACCATTTCAAAAGCTTTGACCTTTTCTTTATGCAACGCAAGCTCAGCAGTTAGGGTAGAATTGGTATCTACGGATTGTCTGAGGGCCATATGCATTTGATCAATAATATGTTTAGGCACCATGACCAAATCATGTTGAGCATAAGATTCCATACCCGTCGTAGCATTTGGTTGAGGTTCACTCAAATGTGTAGAATTGGGTACCACATTATTTGAGTTACTAGTTCCCGAATGCTGTTCGAGGTTGTCATTTTCATGCCCAACTTGATGTTGGTTATCATCAATATTATTAGATGTGGTTGCTACCTCACTGATGACATCAGAACCGTAGTGAGAAAGATTAGCAACGAGAGCAGCTTGGGCAGAGTGAATGTCATCACAATCTGAATCATAAGCATCAAGATCATCTGCTTGATAAGCTGCATTAGAAGTAGAAATGACTGCAATGCCTTCAGTATCTGCTGCCCCTGGGTCTGCAAGAAATGCTAACTCCTCTGAATCCAAGATCTTCCCCTTAGACTGAGCATCAACCAAATACATCTTCTCACGAAACCATGCATCATCCCTCCTCCTTTTCGGCTGAGTGCATTCCTTAGCCATATGACCTTGTCCTCGGCAATTGAAGCAAGTCACAACCTTCTTAGGACCAATAGGACTCCCATTTCCACTAGCTTGAGAATTCACAGCTTGATTGTTCCCAGTCCTTGTAGGAGGTCCATATGAATTTTGCCTTCCCTGAATTGGTTGCACCGTCACTTGACCATCTTGAACAGTGGCTTGTTGTCGAGGATTTGATGAGGTGCAGAGCTGATTGTTTGTTGGTGGAAATCCTCTAGTTGCAACAAGTTTTGACAAGTAGGCTGTGAGATGGTTTAGAACATCAGCTGGCGTATCATTTGGAGTAAAGACCGGTGCTTGGATTGGTGGAAGTTCATTAGAGTAGAAAGCTTGTGCTGGTTGTGCTTCAATTGGAAAATATCCTTGCTGAGGAGTATAGCCCAATGGAGAAGTGTTGGCTTGTGATGGTGATGTCTGATATGGTGGTTGCTGCGGAAAAGATTGTTGATGAACACCTTGTTGAAATGCTTGCTGTGGCATCACTAGTGGTGGATAAGATGGTTGATGTGGTTGCTGATAGTTGTGTGGTAGTGTCTGCTGCAAGTATGATGGTTGCTGATAAGTATAAGCCATGTTTTGTTGAGAAGCATACAATGCAAGTGGATCATGAACTTGAGGTGTAGACAACCGAGCCTCGATCACATGGCATTCATGTTGTTGAAGAAAAGCTTGAAGTTGATCCACATTGGTGTTATGAAAGTCCTTAGCCAATTTAACATCCGTCACGTATTTTTTCCATTCTGAAGGAAGAGTGTTCAAATACTTGGTGTTCAATTGAAAGGTAGGAATTGTCATGCCATAGATATTGAGCTCATTCAACAATAGGGTAAATCTCAGATAGTATTCATTGAGAGTCTCCCCTGGCACATAGGCAAACTTATCAAAAGTATCATAAAGCTTACACTCTCGTTCTTGTTTAGTTAACGAGGTGCCTTGCATGAGAACACGAATTCTATCCCATAACTCTTTGGCAACTTTATGTTTGCTAACGAGTTTGTAGACATCTGGAGGAAGGGCTTGGAGAATGATGTTTGTAGCATACTTATCACATTTGTCTTGAATCTTCATATCTCCAGTCAATTCACCCGTTGTGCGAGGACGAATAGTTGTACCTTCCGTCACTGTACCATAATCTAATGGTCCATGGAGCACCGATGCCCAAATGAGATGTCCATTCTCCTTGTTCAACATATAAAGTTCCATTCGGGAAGCCCATTCCTCATACATAGTCTTCACTAACATTGGTGGACGATTATCCGTACCCGAGAGGATGGACTTATCCGTAAGAGATGTGTACTCCATTTCAAT
This sequence comes from Glebionis coronaria, assembly GCA_025667525.1. NCBI lineage: Eukaryota > Viridiplantae > Streptophyta > Magnoliopsida > Asterales > Asteraceae > Glebionis > Glebionis coronaria. The sequence goes on along the minus strand of JANFOE010000257.1, from coordinate 666,219 downwards.
AAGTTAAGATTTACAAACGTTGATCGATCAATGAAAGAAAGTAAATGTGTTTGTTGTTGTGAGTTGAAGTCGAGAAACAATGTTAAAATCCCCTAAAATATGTTCTCAATAAACCAAAAATTCCAAGTCAAAATTACACACAAGTTCGAAATTTTTTATGAAAAAATTTGTGATTATCAGAATGTTGATCGGAATAGTGATCGGAATGCTAATCGGAATGTCTTATCGGAATACCTTGATCGGAATACCAAATTGGAATACCTGATCGGAATGTCTTATCGGAATAAACCAAATCGGAATACCTTGATCGGAATACCAAATCTGAATACCAAATCGGAATGTACCTAATCCAAATAAACCAAATCGGAATACCTTGATCGGAATACCAAATCTGAATACCTAATCGGAATACCTAATCGGAATGCCTAATCGGAATACCTGATCGGAATGTACCCAAAATCGGAATCCCTAAACCCTATTCCGATTACACTGATCGGAATGTCCTATAAACCCTTTTCCGATGACCTGATCGGAATAATTCCCACTTTTCTCGGACAAAACTCAACCAATTCGTGATTTTAAGCCAAAAAAAGATCAAAACACCCAAAAATTTTGTGTTTTTAGCCAAAGTAACTATACCAAATCCCTACCACAACTATGTAGAAGATTTGTATCAAGAAAAAACCATCAAAAACATACAAAAAAAAATTTGGACGTGTGAAAATGGATCAAAAATGGCGTATGAATCAAGAACAGAAACACATGAACAATACAATCATCCCATGGCTCTTGATACCATTTGTAGGATATGTAAATCTTGCTTATGTTTTTAGAGAGAGAAAGAGATAGAGAGATGGTGGATTTCACACAAAGCTAGAGAGAGAGAGTAAGAAGAACTATGTGAAAATTATGAAAACCACACACCCTCTCCATCAAAGGAGAGGGTTTATATACCCAATCCTTGTGATGGGCTTGGGCTTACAATGTTGGGCCGACCTACACATGTTGTAGGCTAGGCTTGACTTTGTTTGTTTAATAAAGATATCTAGACTACGAGCTACTACTTAATATATTGTCGGAGTAACCGAATCTTCCTAAATACGTAAAAACGTATTTCCGACAGAAGTCGCTGCCAAATATCGTTCCGTTGAAGGTCTCTAATCGTGAAGCGAGTTATGCCAAGATATGAACTTTATGAGGTCCCGAGAAGCAGTTTTAAAAGATTTTGTCCTTTAGCTAACTATTGATTAAATCGTTCACTTTATTTTTGGCCTAAATAACTATCGAAATAAGTCAAACAATGCATCCTCGTGATCATTCAAGACAAATATAAAATATAAGAGATACACCAAGGAATAAGGGAGTCTAAGTGAATAATTGGCCCACATGAATTCGTGTTAGTTTGCTAACTTATAATAACAATGATCTCGTTTTTAAGCTTGGTATGGGGAACTTGAAACTTGAGGATGATAAACGTTCATGGCAGCCAAAACCCAATGTAACTCTTTAATTTCTTTACTTGTTTCTATATTTTTATGTTTAGTATTTAATAAAGGCCAAGGTGGGTTATTTATGATGAAGAATGTAAACCGTGCTTTAAAATTAATGCATTGCATGAGGGCATTGCAATGGTCAAGTGTAGGGGATTTAATAAGTGTGAAAACACTTATCCTTTTACCACTTATGTCCAATAATAACAAGACCAAAACGTGTATTTTATGTCGTAAAAGTCGTAATTATGCGTGGTTTCTGTTTTTATTGTGTTTTAGGACCAAAAGATTAAAAAGGAAGAAAACACGGGCTTTCACGGGCTTTTATCGATGAAAACGAGAAAACACGAAGTCAAAAGATCAAGAGTGCAAAAAGAACGGAAGTCCAAGGCCTATTCTGAAGATTTATCGAAGAAAAAGTCTAAAGACGGAAGTTTAGTGAAGTCGAAGAACTCAAGTCTAATAGAAGAAGAAAATTACAAGACAAGTTCGAATCCCGAGACGACGTCGAGAAAAGACAAAGAATTAAATCGAGTCGAGAAGAAAGAAAGAAGAGGCAACACATGCACACCTTCCCATATTCCCTTTAAATACCCTCCTAATACACATTAGGCGGGTTGGTTAGTTTTTAGTAGTTAGTTTCATTTTTCATTTTTCTTTCTAGTTTTAGAGAGAGAAAGTTCCCAACTTTCTCTCACTAAGTTTTCATCTTTTCTTTCTTTTAATCTTTCAAGATTAAACCTTTTGTATTTGGATTTCATTAATCAAGTTCAAGTTAAGCTTTTAATCTTTCATCTCTTTCTACCTTTCTTTATTTAGATTAATTTTGGTGCGAAATACTATTTGATCCGTGTTGATCTTGATGTTTTCGTGTTTAAAAAGTTAATCTTTTTATTCCTACTTAAGTTTTCATACGAATAAGCTTTAAGATCTTTGTGCTTATTGGCTTATTTATATGTTTAGCTTATTTACTTTTTAAAAGTTTTCTTAAAAAGTTCATCTTTTTATAGTTTGATTTAAAAGATTGCTTATTTTAAGTTTGGATAAGTTGTTATTTGTGCTTATTTAGTCTTTTTCATAATAGATTCATTCAAGTTTTGGGTGTTAGCTTACCAAAATAGCTTATCACTTTGCTTATTTTCGAATCCCATATTAATCGGAAAAGGGTATACCCTTTTCCGATTTGCTTTCCGATTAGCACCCCTTATTCCGATCAACCTGATCGGATTAGGGTTATAACTTTCTGATTTGCATCTCTGTATTCCGATCACCTTGATCGGATTAGAGTTATATTATTCCGACTGTGGGGCTTTGTTTACATTCCGATTGGATGTCTTGAATAACATTCCAATTTGACTCAATTTTTGGTATTCCGATTGGGCTTATTTTCTAAGCATTCCGATAGCTCCTTATTCCCTTATTTCGACGCCAGCATTCCGACTAGGGTATATTCCGATCAGCCATATTTTCCAACATTCCGATTGCACTTTCTGACCATACATTCCGACCAGGTTCCGATTTGGTTTTCCGATTTGATGAGTTTCATGTTTTTACAAAGTTTTCAAGTGTTAGTTTCATTAAGTTTTCAAGTATTTTTCTAATCTTGTCTTTAAGTTTTCAAACATTTATTTTTAACTCGTTATATTTAGTTTAATCTTTTAAAAGCTTTTACTTTACTCAACGACATTTACATTTATTTGCTATTAGTTTAAAATAGATAATCAACCAAACCATTTATTATTCCACCAAGAACAATTGAGTAGCACTTTCTACCAATAGTCAATTCGAAAAGATTCGGACGATAAGATTTTATACTTGGTGTAAAACCCTTGTATTAGGATCCATAAGCAACTTTGTATCCAATGGTACAATGCTAACAACACCTGCATAATAAGATCAAAAACCACAAAAATAACATGTTGTTGACAACGTCACGTTAACACTTATCAGCGTTAAAATAACCTTTGTCAGCGTTAGACAAATAAAATGGAAAATCTAATTTTGTATAAAGACCAATAACAAATGCATATCATGTACATACTTTTACAATAAGACCCCAAAACACATATTAGTGAGATTGATCATTCCAATACTTGTTACCAAGTATTGAAATCTTCTAGTATCAAAAGGTTTAGTAAATAAATCAAACACATTTTCTTCTGTGTCAACCCTATCTGGTTGTATTAAACCTTTTTCAAAACAATCTCTTATAAATGATGTCTAATTTCTATGTGTTTTGTTTTAGAATGATGTACAGGATTTTAATAATGCATAAAGTACTGTTATTGTCTACAAAAATCTTGGTATGCATGAAATCATACTCATAATCCAATAGCTGGTTCTGAATCCATAAAACTTGTCCACAACAAGCAGCTACAACAACATACTCTACTTCAGTTGTAGAATTGGCCACCATTATTTGTTTCTTGCATTGCCAAGATATCAATCTACTCCCAAGAAACTGGCATCCACCAGTTGTAGATTTTCTATCAAATTTGTCACCACCATAATCACTGTCTGAATATGCAATAAGCTCTAATGGGGAATCTTTTGGATACCACAATCCCAGGTCTGGATAACACCTAAGGTATCTAAAGATCCTCTTGACCGCATGAAGATGACACTCTTTGGGAGTCACTTGATGGCGTGCACATGCACACACAACAAACATAATGTCAGGTCTTGAAGCTGTGAGATACATTAATGATCCAATCATTAACCTATAATGCCTGACATCAACCTCTTTTCCATCTCCAACATTTCCCCAAGGGTGTTCCCTATTCATAGGTGTACTAGCCCGTTTCTCATGTGGAGAAAATCCAAACTTCTTCAAGATTTCTGCTACATATTTATCTTGAGAGATGAAGATACCATCTTATTTCTGCTGTACTTGTAACCCTAGAAAGAAGTTCATCTCCCCCATGGCACTCATCTTGAACTTGCATGTCATGAGTTTGGAAAAGTCTTCACTCATCTTTGGACTATAAGAGCCAAAGATGATATCATCCACATAGACCTGTACAAGTAAGAAATCCTTACCAGTCTTCTTTGTAAATTAGGTCTGGTCTACGGTGCCCCTTTTGAATCCATTTTCCACCAGATAGGTGGACAATGTGCCATACCATGCTCTTGGAGCTTGATGAAGTCCATACATAGCTTTCTTCACTCTATACACCTTGTCTGGATGTTCTGAATCTTCAAAACCAGGAGGTTGTATAACATACACCTCCTCTACAATTGTGCCATAAATAAAAGCACTCTTCACATCCATTTGATGGACTGTAAATCCCATGCAGGAAGCATAGGCTAGAAAATCCTTATAGCCTCAATCCTTACAACAGGTGCAAATACCTCCTCATAGTCTATCCCTTCCTCTTGTGTATATCCTTGTGCCACTAAACGTGCCTTGTTTCTGACCACAATGCCTCTTTCATCCTTTTTATTCCTAAGAACCCATCTTGTCCCAATAGGTCTGACATGTCTGGGACAATCAACCAACTCCCAAACATCCTGAATAGCAAATTGGTGAAGCTCATCTTGCATTGCTTCCACCCAACTTGGTTCTTTGAGAGCATCAAAAATCTTCTTGCGTACCTGTTGTGATAGAAAACAGGCAAACAAACATGCTTGAATAAGAGGGGTATCAACCTTCTTGTGAATATTGGCAATAAATCCTCCAAGATTCTGATGAGACCTTCTAGTTTGCACAGGATTCATCACATCACCAATAATTAGAGAAGGAGGGTGATTTTTGATTGTAGAAGTAAGCACTCCTCCCTCAATAAGTGTGTTGTCCTCAATCTCATCTTCCATATTACCAATATCCTCTTCAAACTCCCTTCCATCATCATCTGAATGAGCCCTTCCATGACTGTTTGAAGGTTCTCCTTGTTCAAAATTATTGGAAGAGAAAAGATGGTCAAAAGATCTGTCAACGCCTGAACCAAAGCTGTCAATGTTTGAGCCATCAACGCCTGAATTTGTCTTGTCAGCGCCAGAATTTCCTTTGTCAGCGCCTGAAGGATCATGCATGTTTTCAATTGGTGATAATTGGGCCCCACCTTTTTCCTTAGCAGCAGCAGCAGCAAATGCATCTGTCCATATGGGAACGGTAACATACTCAAGTATGGGTGCTGATTTGTCTGCTTGTGATCCAACCTCTTCATCAACCTGTTTACCTGAAACATCAACAACTGGTTCTTCCACAACATTTGAAGTCACCTTCACAATGTTTGGATTAGTAACAGGCATATAATTCAATGTCCTAGATAGAGGTTCCAAGTCAAATAACCAATTTGGACCACTTTCAGGATCACTAGGTTTACTTTCTAAAAACCTAACATGTACCTTTTCAAGTATACATTTTTCTTTCTTAAGGTAAACTCTATATCCTCTACTCTGCACAGAATAACCCATGAAGTAGCCTTCATCACCTTTAGCACTAAATTTACCTAAGGCATCACTAGTATCCAACACAACTACATGACATCCAAAAGGTTTAAGAAAACCAATATTAGGTTTCCTGCCCCAAAGTAACTCATAAGGTGTTTTGTTACGAATCTTGTTGACTAATGCCCTATTCTGAACATAACAAGCTGTATTCACAGCCTCAGCCCAAAAAGCAATAGGAAAGTGAGCATCAGGCCAACATAGTCCTTGCTGCTTCTATGAGGGTTTTATTCTTTCTCTCAGCTACCCCATTTTGTTGTGGGGTTCTAGCTACACTAAACTGCCTAGTAATCCCTTTCTTGGCACATAAGTCATCTAATAAATTATTTCTAAACGCACCACCATTGTCACTTCTAAGCAGCTTAACCTCATTACCAGACTTCTTTTCAATTTGGGTAATAAAGTTAATCAAAGTATCAGCAGTGTCACTTTTCAAAGCTAAAAAGAAAGTCCAAGTAAATCTAGAAAAATCATCAATGATGACAAAACAATAAGATTTACCATTTAAGCTTTCTATATTAGTTGGACCAAACAAGCCCATATGCAGCAAGTAAAGTGGTTTAGAACTAGAGTGCACTGGTTTAGACTTAAATGAGACCTTGTGTTGTTTGCCTTTGAGGCAAGCAACAGAAGAATGGTAATTGTGGAAATCCTTTTCAGGCAAACCATCAACTAAACCATGTCTCACAAGCCTATTTATATTCTTAAAATTAATGTGCCCTAATCTTATGTGCCAAAGATTACTTTCATCAACTGAAGCCTTAGCATATAGACATGACAAATTATTATTCATCCTAATTCCATTAAGATTCACATTATAAATGTCCTTATGCCTACGTGTTCTATAACCAATGAATTTCTCATCTGGTATTTTAAAATCTTTGCTCAACACCAAGCATTCAGTATCAGTGAAAAGAAGCTTATTTTTGTTATCACAAACCTGTGATACACTTAACAGATTATAGTCAAGCTCTTTTACCAGAAACACGTTTTCAAAACGCAAATTGTTGGTGAGAAGAGTGCCTTTGCCAGTGATAGTTCCATATCCACCTCCAAAGTACACTTTGTCACCATCTTTAATGGGGATAAAAGTTGTCAGATAATCTTCCTTCCCCGTCATGTGCCTAGAGCATCCACTATCCCAATAGCCATAATCATTAACCTACTTTTTAATGCCCTGCACATAAAGAAAACAAATTAGTTTTCTTTGGGAACCCAAGCCTGGGCAGACTTGGATTCATTTGGTTGTTCAACAAGAACAGACTTAGTCGTTATGACAACCCCTTGTTCATCCCTTTTTGGATTAAACACCCAGTTAACCCCAATTGGTTTTGTTATGACCTTTGAAATATAATGAAATCTGTTACAGGTCATAGAAATCCCATCTGAATTAGGGTTTTGGTGTTGCTTAGGTCTCCATGTCAAGCTAGAAGAAGCTTTAGACCCTTTTCCTTTTGGTTGCAAATATTTACCATTAATTGGTCTGGCAACGTTTCTGTCAGCGTTTAATTTGGTCTTCTAAATGTTGTAATTACCCTTATCAGCGTTGAACCTAGGGTTTGCTACAGGAACCCATTGTCTATTAGACCATGTATTGGTCTTTTGAAAAGGTCTTTGACCATAAGTATTAGACCCTCTAGTAAAGAATGGGGCTGGTCTAACAACTTGTGGACTTTGCTGGATAAAAGGTTTGGGTTTGATAGTGTTTGACTTTCTATCAGCGTTGACCTCTGAAGCATTGACACACTTATAGGCTAAATGTGAAAAACTTCCACAAGTATAACAGGCTTTTCTAGACATAGCTCTAGGTCTAGAAGAAAAGAAACCTGACCCATTATCACTAATTTAGCTTTTTGGTGACCTACGTTTTCTATACATTTCTACATATTTAATACTAGGTTTTCTATCAACGTTTAAGCCAAGGTCAACAGTCTTGCCAGTGGTTGGGTTTGTCACTTTTATGGGTGTAGACTCATTTGGGCTGTCACTAAGCATGCCACCCTTAACAAACAAGGTAGGGTTGGCTTTCTTCCATTGGTCCAAATCAGTCAACTTCTGCTTGTATTCCTCTACTGGGGTAAGAACTCTTGGTGGAGGAATAAATTCCTCTTCTTGGAGTTCTGGTATACCAGTCCAAGACAAGTCCTTTCTAGGAACACCATAGAAGTTCCCAGCATGTGGTGGAACACCAGCATACTCTTTCATCCCAATCCCAGTCATATCCCTAGAATCCCTTTGTTCACTGACACATTTTTCTAGGGTTTGTGAGGCTAATATAGGTTTTTTTAAGCAATTAAAGTTTGTTTACCTCGAATAACTCGAATTGATATCAAACTTAACGTGGATTAATTGTTCTTGGTGAATAAAACTCTTTTTAGTATTTTAAAAACTTTTAAGAAAAACTATTTAATTAAAAACTAATTAATCTAATTAAAAGGAAAATTTATAATTAAAAATACTTTATTAAAAACTAATTAACTATTTTAAAACTATTTAAATAAATATGAAAACTAATTTAAAATAAAACTTAAACCTAATTAATTTTTTGTAACTAAAACTTTTAATTTAATTGAAATCTATTTAAACTATTTTCAAATAAAACTAAATTAATTAAATCTAATCTTTAAAACCAATTTTTAACAAAACGATTTAGATTTAGAAAAGCAATTAAAATATTTTTATACTTTTTTTTATTTTTTTAAAAACTTTATAAAAGAAAATTTATATAAAACTTTTAATCAAAATTAATTAAGCTAAAACTTGTATTAAATTTAATTAACAAAACTTATAATAATATCTATTAATAAAACTGGTAGTACTTTTAAATCCTATATTAATTAATTAACGTGAAATTAAACACAAATAGAGGTCAAGCTGAGATGGTTAACTTGTTGGACAGTTGAACGAAGGGTCAAGGGTTCGAGTCTCTGACCAGACGAATTTTGCTTATTTTTTGGAATTACTTTTTTGGACAGAATTAATTCACCAGACCAAATGAGTCTGTGAACTGAATACCCAAATCAAACTAAACTAAGCAAAACAGTTAAAACCCAAAGAAGCAGATAAAATTCAATCAGTCAAAAAGCAAATAAGCTAAAACTGGAAATAAGCAAATCAGCAGATAAACCTTAAAGTGGAAATAAGCAATATAAGCAAACCAAAAATAAGCAGATGACTAAAATAAGCAAATGTAAACTTAACATAAAAAGAAGCAAATTAAATAAGCAACCAATACTATTATAAGCCAAACTAAGCAGAATCTAATAAGCAAATAAAACTAAAATAATCAATTCAAACCTCAAATCAATAATAACATCAAATAAGCAAATAAACTAAATCAGACAATAAGCAAATCTAGACTTAACAGTACAATACTTAATCAGCAAAACAATCAAATAAAACAGAATCAAATAAGAAACTTAATCTAAACTTAAATAAATAAACAAATCTAAACAGACAAAACAGCTAAACAATCGAATAATACTAAGCAGATCCAAACAGTAGCTTAACTAATTAAAACTCGAACCACATAATCATAACAGATAAAAAACATAAGCAGATAATTAAAAAAAAAAGACTTATAAATAGAATAGAGATGAAACCTTGTGTCGAAAACCGTTGCGACGAAGAGCGGCGCTGAGCCGTCTTATTAATCTAAACTGAATCCAACACCATACAACATCAACAATACTCGAACCACGAATAGTAAATCAATCGAACCCAATATTCTTATTCGAACAGATTTATAAAACTTCCCAGTAGGGAAAGTTTATTAACCACTTTTACTTTAATAATATTAATCCAAAAACAGATTTAAGAGTAACTTGCAATGAAATTTAAATAGACAAGAATGAAACGAAATAAAAGTTTTATTAATAACTAAAAATCAGATTACAATACTTTTTGAAAGAAAATTACAATAAACCTAAAATCTATTTTTGCATAAAATAAAATTAAAATAAAAAGGCACACCATTATAGAATATTGATGGGGTTTTTATAGGCAAACCCCAAGCCTTGGTTGAGGTGGTTTGTTGAGGCTGAAATCAATCTTGGCCATTCGATCCTTCATCCCTCTTCTCTTTCTTGATCACACGGTTAAAAATAGACCATCCTCACAAGGATTGCCAAGGTGGCAATCCTTTGTGCTAGTTGTGTTTCTTTGCATCCGATGTGGAGTCTTTTTATTGGAGGATTTGTTGTGGTGATGTGTGAGGACCAATCACATGAACGGAAAGGGGACACGTCACTTGAGGACCACCAGTATCTTTGATGACGTAGAGTCCTCAGCCGGGTCATGAACCCGACCCACGGGTACTACCCGTATCCGGCCCATCACGGATGGGTGGGAATAATGTTATTTGAGCTTATGGGCTTGGATGAACAGTAACCGCACACACATATGCGGCCCACGGCCCGGCATGCCCGGTGTAGTGTTAGACAGAATCATACTCCTGCTATGATTAGGATTTATCCCAAAGGAGAGGATATTCATTCACCATAATTAGAAGATAACAATCAATCTAAATCTGGTGATTATCCTTGCCTTGGGGTCGAAGCATCAATGACAGCCCATTAGGGTTTCACTGCCTATATAAGGAACCCCCAAGGGTTCCACAAAGGTATTACATTCTACACACTCTCAAACTCTCATCCGATTCCTATAACCCTAACCGATTACTTACTCTCACGCCGGAGTCTAATCTTGGGAAACATTCCCACGATAAGCCTAACGCGTGTTGTTTAGTGTGCAGGATCCCAACTATACGCTTCACTTGGTGCAGGAGTCGGAGTCCAGCCAACCCTAATTAAGCCTAATTCGTATCTAGAAAGGATCATCCAACTTTTTTATCAACAAGTTGGCGCCATCCGTGGGACCATTACACTAAGCTAGAGCAAAAATCTCATCTTGAATCTTCAATGACGAAGGGGCATCCGCAGGGAAAGCCCAGGAACACAAATCCTGGAAATCGGAAGTCCCAAGGGGAAGGGATACTCATTCCCAATCGATCCCCTACCCATCAAGCTGCTGGACCAAACAGCCGGAGTGGTCTTCAGTCCATGGGGGTGACGAGCACGTTCTCCATGACCCCACCACCTACTTCGACCTTGGATAATCCTGATCTAAGGAGTGCGCCCAATCCCCCTAACAAGGAGCCGCGCAGACCATTGACTGAGGAAGAAGTAGAGGTCGAACCACTCATCGAGGAAGATCTCACTCGAGTTCTCACGCAGAACTTTGATAGGATCGTCCCAGGGATTGCATCAAGGTTGAATCTAGGGAGGGACCTCCAATCTAGACTCAACTTTGGCAATGCCGGACCAAGCACCTCTTCGCAAAATCAGAGGAAGAGAAGGACACGACCTCAGGAGCGGAGCCTCTTTGAGGAAACTCCCCAACCTAGGAATTTGTTCGAACGCATAGGGGATCGTCTCATGCAGGAACTAATACAGTCTAGAGGAGAGGGAGAGAAGTCCGACGGTTCACCCGAACGACCAGATCTAGAACTAACCAGAACCAATCGCCGCACAAGTGCGTAGGATATGATGAATACCGGGAAGAAGGCTCCTGGATCTTTTCACAAGAGCGGCCCTCACCCAAAAGATGGGGCACCACCTCCTTCTCCCGGTCTATCAGGAGAGGACTCGGATGACCATCTGCCTAAGCATCGCCGACCTAGGCGCACTCCTCCACCACCACCAGACATTGAGGAGTACTATGACGGTCCCTATTGCCGAGAGACGGAAGCAGAAGATCTTTCCCAACCGTAGTGTGACCCTAGTCTCACCCGTCCATGGGCAGACCCCAGGGAAGACCCTTTTACTCTCCGCATACGGAATTACTCCGAGGACACAAAACGTCGCATGTCGGCGTGTGTCAAGACTTACGATGGAACTGGTGATCCGGATGATCACCTCAAGATATTTGATACGCTGGCGAAAATTGAGCGATGGCCCATGCCTATATGGTGCCAAATGTTTAATTCAACCTCGATCGGCAATGCTCGTGACTGGTTTGAAGGACTTCCTCTACGAAGCATTGATAGCTTCACTGAACTACGCACTGCGTTCAAGAATAATTATACTCAGCGGAAGAAGTATAATAGGGACCCGGTCTCATTGGCAACCGTCAAACAAAGGCCAGGGGAGTCTACGGAAGCCTTCACCGAACGCTTCAATGACGAGTGCACACGCACAAAGACAATGCCGGAACTCCTGAAAAGTTCCGACTATATGCATGCCATAACAAACAGGGAATTAATCAGACGTCTCAATGACAAGCATCCGGAGAGGTATGACGACCTCATGGAAAGGGTCAGAAACTTCATAGAAGGAGAAACCGCGGTTGCAGCGGCTTATCCTTCAAAAGGAAACAGCTACCGATTGAACGACCAGTCCAAGAGACAGTCGGGCGGTCAAAACAACCAAAACAATGGTAGGGGCTCAGATTACAAGAGCCAAAACAAGGGAGGACGACCGGACGATAAGTTTACCCCTCTAAAGATGTCCTACCGGGAGATCTTGCTGACGGAAGAGGCTAATTTCCCGAGACCTCCCCCAATGACGACTCCGCTGGACCGTCGTCAAGGGAATCGTTTTTGCGAATTCCATAATGACAAGGGCCATGGTACGGAGGAATGTATCCAGGTCAAGAAGCACATTGAGTCACTGATCAAGTCAGGTAAACTCAAGCATTTGGTTAAGGATTGGAAGGATGGAAAAGACAACAAGAAGAATGACAAGAAGGATCCCCAAAAGGACAAACCTTCAACTATATATATGATCCAATCCAGACAGCGCCGCACGAGGCAGAAAATTAGTCAAAAATTTTCACGCGGCAGAGAAATCTCATTCCCTCCCATCACAGCAAGCGATGTGATTGATGCGCCTCTCACTATTGAGATAAGCATTGGAACACACAATGTTCGCCGCATGTATGTGGATGGAGGGTCATTAGCAGAAGTACTGTACGAACACTGTTTTGTACAGTTACGGCAAAAAATAAGAAGACAATTGGTACCGGCCACGGCGCCGCTCATTGGTTTTAGTGGAGACACCATCTGGATAATAGGGCAACTGCGTCTGCTTGTAACCATTGGGAACAAAGAGCACTCCACCACGGCGTGGATGAACTTTATGGTGATACGCTCACACTCTCCATACAATGGGATCATAGGCAGACCAGGTATCCTGGCCATACGAGCGGTACCTTCCACGGCACACGGAATAATCAAATTCCCTGTGGAAGGGGGAATCGTCACCATCTATAACACAATCGTACCAGCATCCGAGTGTCATGCACTGACAACACCGGTTCCACCCGTTCCCCCCAAGGAGGGATCACCACCTCCCAATTGGAAGGTGGCAATCCATCCTGATTACCCGAAACAAGAGGTGTCCATAGGGGGAACGCTATCGGATAACGGCAAGAGGGCCATGTGCTCTATCTTGAAGGCAAACATAGATGTATTCGCATGGGAGCCCAAGCATATGACGGGCGTACCGCGCGCAATAGCAGAACATAGGCTCCATATCCGCCAGGGATACCCACCCGTCAAGCAAAAGAAGCGCGGTCAGGCACCTGAGCGCAACCAAGTGATATTGGATGAGGTACGTAAACTGGTGGATGCGGGTATCATGCACGAGGTATACTACCACGAGTGGTTATCCAACCCAGTCATGGTCAAAAAGCACGACGGAAGCTGGCGCATGTGCGTGGATTTCACGGATCTGAACAAAGCCTGTCCGTAGGATTGTTACCCGCTACCAGAGATTGACTGGAAGGTGGAATCTATGTGTGGATATCCCTTTAAGTGCTTATTAGACGCGTATAAAGGATACCACCAGATCCAGATGGCAGAAGAGGACGCAGAGAAGACGGCGTTCCATACTAGTCAAGGCGTATACTGTTATAAAAAATGTCGTTCGGACTAAAGAACGCCGGTGCAACATACCAGCGACTTGTTGACAAAGCCTTTGACTCACAGATAGGCCGTAACCTGGAGGTCTATGTGGATGACTTAGTCATCAAAAGTCATAATGAGGATGCACTTCTCCGAGACGTCCAAGAGACGTTTGACACATTGAAGAGGATTAATATGAAGCTAAATCCAAAGAAATGCACGTTTGGGGAAACGGAAGGAATGTTCCTTGGATATATGATTGATCCAAATGGCATCAAGCCTTCCCAGAAAAAACAGACGCATTAATACAACTACCATCCCTCAGACACAGAAAGAGGTGCAGTCCTTAAATGGGAAGCTGGTCAGGCTAAACAGGTTCTTATCAAAGTCCGCAGAGAAGTCACTCCCCCTATTCAAAACACTCAAGAAGTGCATTAAGAAGGGAGACTTCCGGTGGACAAAGGAAGCTGAGGAAGCCTTTGGTCAACTCAAGCAACACCTCGCATCTCTCCCCATGCTAGTAGCTCTCCGGCCAAAGGAGGAGCTCATTATGTATCTATCATCCACACATGGAGCAATAAGTGCGGTACTCATGACGGATAGGGACACGGTCCAAACTCCGGTCTACTTCATAAGTAGAACATTACAAGGTCCGGAGTTGAATTACTCCTCTATGGAAAAATTGGTTTTGGCACTAGTGTTTGCTACAAAGTGATTGCGCCGATACTTTCAGGCGCACCCAATTGTAGTCATTACTGACCAACCAATAAAACAAGTCATCTCTAGACCGGATGTGGCAGGTAGGCTACAAAAGTGGAGCATTCTATTGGGAGAACACAATATATCTTATAGACCAAGGACGGATGTTAAAGGCCAAATCTTGGCAGATTTCTTGATAGAGAAGCCGGATGAAGAGGGATCAATCGTACAGCAAGACGAACCTCCTGCAGAACCATGGATATTATTTACGGACGGGTCCTCGTGTACGGATGGGTCAGGAGCTGGTCTCATCCTTACGAATCCTGAAGGAATGGAGTTTACGTACGCTCTTCGCTTCGAATTCACAGCCACCAACAATGAGGCAGAATATGAAGCGTTGATTGCGGGTTTAAAAATCGCCGCTAGAATGGGAGTCCGCAACCTTGAGGCCTACGTGGACTCACGACTTGTCGCGAACCACATTCTGGGAGAATGCGTAGCTAAGGAGGATAACATGGTTCGATATTTGGAAAAAGTCAAATCACTCATTGCGGCCTTCAGTAAGTTTTCTATCAAAAAGGTACCGAGAGGTGAAAATAAGAAGGCGGACACTCTTAGCAAGATCGCGTCTACAAGTTTCGCCCACTTATCCAAGCAAGTCTTGGTGGAAATACTCAAGGAAAAGTCCATAGCAGAAGGGGAGGTCGCTGCTATAGTTGAGGAGGATGGACCTACATGGATGACCCCGATCGTCAACTATTTGACTAATGAAACCCTTTCGGACGAGGAAAAAGAGGCACGGCGCATTCCAAGGAAGTCGTAGCACTTCGAGCTTCGAGAAGGTATTCTTTACAAGCGCTCTTTCTTGCAGCCGTGGTTACGGTGTGTCGGGCCGCGCCAGGCTACTTATGTGATCAGTGAGATACACGAAGGGTTATGCGGCATGCACGCGGGCCCCCGATCCGTAGTGGCCCGAGATCTACGCACAGGATATTATTGGCCTACTATGCATAGGGATGCACGCGACATGATTCGCAAATGCAGTGATTGCCAAGTGCACAGGCCAGTACCAAGACATCCGCAGCAGGAGCTTACACCTATTACATCCCCATGGCCATTCTATAATTGGGGGATCGACATTGTAGGACCGTTTCCTGTAGCTACGGGGGAGTTAAGTTCTTGATTGTCGCAATGGACTACTTTACACGTTGGATAGAGGCCAAGGCAGTCAAATCCATCACAGGCAAACAAGTTAAAAAGTTTGTTTGGGAGAACATCGCGTGCCGTTTTGGCTTACCAGGAGAAATCATCTCGGACAACGGGAAGCAGTTCGCGGATAATCCATTCAAGGACTGGTGCGCAGCATTGAATATCAAACGGCGCTTCGCATCTGTTAAACACCCGCAGACGAATGGTCTTGTGGAGCGAGCAAATAGAAGCTTGGGAAAGGGCATCAAGGCACGCTTGGAGGAACGAAGTGCCAAATGGGTGGACGAACTACCACATGTTCTATGGGCGCATAGGACTATGATCAAAACAGCCAACGGGGACACTCCATTCGCATTGGCCTACGGCACTGAAGCTGTTATACCAGTAGAGATAGGAATGCCTACCATCCGCACAGCGGAGGTTAATGTCGTCACGAATGACGAGCAACTCCGGATCAATCTAGATTTGTTAGCGGAAAAAAGGGAGATAGCGGCTATCAATGAGGCCAAGTCCAAGGCTAAAATGAAGGCTGATTATGACGCCAAGGTTAAAGGTGTTTCTTTTCGACCGGGATATTATGTCTATCGTGATAACGAAGCAAGTCGAGCGGAGAGTACAGGAAAGTTGGGTCCTAAGTGTGAAGGACCGTATGAGGTCACGGAAGCCTTAGGACGGGGCGCGTACAAGTTACGTGACATGGATGGCCGTGATCTGGAATGCACATGGAACATCTCCAATCTCAAAAGGTGCTATATTTGAAAGCTACGGCTTCCGCATGGATACTTTGCTATATCTGGCTTTAATGAAGATCCATGTGCTCCTTCTGTTTTGTTTCTTATGTTTTTTCTAGGTTCTTTTTTGTTTTTAGGATTTCCCATTCTTGTTAAAACAAAAAACGTAAATGTTCTAATAAAATGCCGTGGTTCCTAGCTAGCTCCACGAACTATTTTGTGCAAATTGTTTTTATTTAGATTCCGTTATAGTCATATGGATTTAATTGTTATTATTATAATGTGCCATGTTTTATTCATATGCATTCATTTAATACCGTACATGTACAATGCGCCTCCATGTGGGGTAAGAGGATTAAGTGAACCTAATAATTCAACTTGTCACATAAGAGGGATGAAACCCCAGTGACGTGGATCATGTATCTTTACTAGACACCTTATTCACGAGACGTTGTGATAAGTTTCCATATGCCGCGCTCACGTAGTGCTTTGCATAGTAAAGACGCACGCCGCACGTCTAGTAAAGTATAGACTTAGTTTTATTCTGAGTAAGACGTGACATGTCATGCGACACAGATACATGATATCTAAAAGAATATAAACAAGTTTCCAAATCATCAATATTTTCGTGCCTACCACGGACTTATACATAGTGTGACAAGTGTTTACAATCATGAGTTACCATGGACATCCACGGACAAATGTTTAAGGTTACAAACCAAACTGTCAAAATAGATAACAAATTAAGGGCACCCTACATGGGGGGGGGGGGAGAAACCTACCTATCTCCCATTGTTCTTCAGCCAGACAAGGCAACATCTCACTACGTTCCTTCCTCTCCAAAGCTTGAGATGCATTCCTCTCCAGCACCTCGCTTAATGGTTTCTCATCAACTACGATTCTGGTCACATCCGCATAAATAGGAAGGGTAAGGTGGCTGGGCGAGTGGGTGAAGGAAGCCCGGGAATGTCTCTCATCTTGAGAAAATGCACCAAGACTTAGTTTTTCCATAACCTCTATGTTCGATGCATCTTTTGTGGCTTCCAGCTCGGCCAAGAATGGGTAGTGGAGATCTCGCATTGCGGCCGAAGTCATCTTGTTAGCAGCTCCGGTGTTGAAGAAGGCATGCTTTGTGAAGTTTTGCTTCTTCCTGATTAGCTCTGCGGCCATGACCATTCCTTCATGGCGACCGTGGTCAATGCCATCTGACACAAGGTTGGCAAACTGCTGAACAAATTCGGGGGCCTCCAACTTTAACACCCCCAAATTTACACGCAGCGGAATACATCTTTGGGTGCTAAACAATGATACAACAACACATAATTTATAAAGAACGACTCGAGAAGAGACGTTTTAGATTTATCGTTCCTGAAAAATTTGTCAGAGTAGCGTAGTCCCAAGTAATCGTTACCAAAAGATAAGTTAAAACAACATATTGGTTTGTTTTAAAAATGGAACGATAAATAAATCAAAGAGTTTGAACAACAAAAGCAGTGCACAACTTCATTCCCCGTGACCTCCAAGTTTCCACTTCTTGATTACCTGAAATACATGTGAGTAAAACAATCAGCAAAAATGCCGAGTGAATCTATAGGTTTATGAAATCAATTTGAACACAAGCAAAGATTATAAGTTTGTGGCATGCTTATAAGCATCAAATAATAATTTGCATCAACAATGATAATTGTATATAGCATAAATTGCAATAAGCTCATGGAACCGAGCCCTTAGACACTCCCATATCAGTCTAATAAGATGAGAGATTTATTAATTGTCGGTTACCTCCAGATTATTGGTACATTGCCGTATACCTGACTTCTCAATACAATATGCTCAAACAGTGTGGAGGTCGGGCCTAATCTTCTATGACAAGTCCACAAAAACTGAACCGGGGCGGCTTCCCCCATAGATCTATTAATTGTACTAGCGGTTAACCCATCATAGGTTAATTAACGGTCCATAATTGAGGCTTTAACTACGGCAATCACTTAATGCAATTTAAAGGCAACCACGGGTCCATTCATAAAGGGACAAAGCATACCATAAAAATCTTGTGTTCTAAGTTTATAAAACATGTATTCCCCCTCGCGGGTTTAAAATCATTTAATAACTAGTATAAAGCGAGGCTATAGACTCACGTTGATAATGAAAGGCGGATTATCGGCTACTGGCATGCTTCGGTCACGGAAACCTATATAAATAATAATCGGTCTTAGACTCTTGTCCAATGACTTTTATCAAAATAACAATATACATATGATGATTTTGTACATATGATGATGATCAAGTGGGTTTATATATCCTTGTTTACTCATTTTAGTGTTTATGTTTTGGTAACTTTTTACTAGTTTACAAGTTTTACCTACTTACCTATTTTAAGTCCAATAAGCTTAGTATAAGTTCTTTAACTTGTTTTAATCCATTTTATACCTATATTATTAGTATATATACTTTCCATGTTGGGCCCAAATGGGTTAAGCCCAATAAGTTCTTTTTATAAGTTTTTATCTTATTTAGTCCAATTGTTAGTCCAATATGCTTAGTTAGCTTGTTAATGTCCGTATGTCCTATAGTTCGGGTTTTATCGGTTTTTACTTGTATTAGTTACTTATATATCAGTATATGACTTTTAAAAACTTTACATTAGACGGGTTTGATCGTCTAACTTTTATTTGGCGAAAAACGTTAATTTTACGGTGATAGCCGAAAAAGTCGTAAAAATCAAGTTTATAGTTTTTGTTACTTATAAGTATTATTCCATAACCATTTATATAATTTATCCATTTAATTATACTTTTGCATATTTATATAAATAAGTTTCATAAGTTAGTGGGTTTTTATTTTACATTTTATACAATAAAATTTGAGTGCTTATATAATAATAATAAACATTAATTCTCAAAATCTGATTTTTATCTTCATGTTCACCATTTTTATCATATCTAGAGTTCTATAATGAATTAGAAGCTCATTTTTGGGTGGCATGATCTTCATATTATGTGCTACATTTAACTTAATTATATCTACTGCTCATTTTAAGTTTATCTTGCCTTAACAGTCCCTACAAAACTGCTTATTCAGATTAGAACACCCAACTTGTTTTGATCATATCTCACTCATTATATTGATTGCATTGCATGGCCAACTCTCACATCTGTATAACATCTTGTACTTACTGTAAATGGATCATACCATGCAATTTTATCAGTTCAAGTTTTAGTTATATACTGGTTTTATACAGCCAACTAAATAAGCATGATTTTAGCCTTATATCTCATGGTTATTAACATTTTTAAGCATATTTATCAACACTTGATCCCCACACAACATTTTTATCATCATATATACATCATATACATATACAAAAATAAAGAAAATACATTTGTTCTTTACAAAAATAACAAGAGAAAATGGAGAGGATGATCTTCTTTACCAACCAAGTGTATTTCTTGTTTTTGGAAGACAAGAACTTGATGAACACCAAAAGTAACTCCAAGATCATCAAACACCAAGGAAAATAGTTGAGAAATCAGCCCTAGGACACAAGCAAATCACCTCTAATGTTGTTAATATGGCCACCAAATGATCAAGGCTTCAAGATAACTCCATGATAGAGCTAGTTAACATGTATTTCATGGCTAGAAAAGATCAAAAGGGGTGTTTGTAGCTTGAAAGTGGATGGCAAGGGGTGATGTGGTTGAGAGGATTTGAGGTTGTTTGCATGTATGGAAATGGTGGTGTGTGTAGTAGCTAATGGTTTTGACTAGGAAGTGGAAAGTGTAAGCTTAAGGTGTATGCTAATGCTTACACTTGTAGCTAGTTAGTTAACATGATGCCACATCCTTAGATGTGGTGTCATGTGTGCCATCCCATGTTAGCTAGTGGGGTTGGATAATGTATTTTGTCCCACCTCACTAATTTACAGGTATTCCTCGATTCTAGTTTTCTCGATTTGCGTGCCCTCGGTTCGTTTTACGAAAAACGTTTTTATAAATTATGAATCAACGACACAAAACGAATCCAATAAAAATTTTCTCATCAAAAACGGAGTTCAAAAACGTAAATACGTAATCCTAAGGTTTCCGGTTTAGTCGTAAGGGACGCTAAATTATGCACGTAAGCCCAAATTTAAATCCGTAAATTGTGAGTTCGTCAACCAACACAAAAATAAGTTTCAAAATATTATACGAGAAAATATTTCACTACCTGAAAATGTTAGATTGTACTTTTTAAAAGTTTAAACGCACACGAAAAATAATAACATAACGACCTGACACGTAATTGAAACGATATCGTCGAAAGTATTAAATATCGAAACTATCGATAATAAAATATAAAATTTTTGGCATCCGTCGGTATCGCGATCACTAGTAGTCCTCGTTGCTCGTCAAAATATTAGAATATAATATTTAATATCGGTTTCAACTTAAACCGTTAAACATAATAATATTTAACGTTATAAAATACTTCAAAATAACTGAAAATAGAATTAAATTATGACCTTATTTTTACGGGTTTTACATCCTCACCACCTTAAGGGAGCGACGTCCCGGCGCTCAACTCGCCTCATACACGAGTTGATCACTACCTGGAAGGATGAAGACATTCCTTGATAAGAAATCCTTACGTTCCCACGTGTATCTCGATCCACGATCTCCACTGTTTCTTTTACAAAACACAACTTGTTGTCAAGTTGTATCTCACCAAAAAGGAATAAGTAAATCCTTCTCCACAAGTCACCCGTCAAACTCGACACATGAAAATTATATGAATTGCACGAAGCTCGTTCGACGACAAGAATAGATGACAGGATTTTCGGGTAAGTCCAGTAAAAAGGAAGGTTGTAATTTAAAGGATATCCAACGGCCGGATAGCCATGGACACACATCAAAAAGAACTAACAAGAAAACATTTTCGTCCTCGGAGGGTGCTCACACGCGGGTCCTCACTCAAAAGATAATACAAAGACACTATCTCACTTTCGCCAACGCGCATTCAAAGACTCAATAAACATCGTTGTTGAAAGTCAAAAAGATAATATATAATATGTGTTCTACATGATCGGACGTCATCGGATGATGCCTTCTCAAGTTCTCACAACTTAAGATCATTTGACTAGATCACACACTATAAGTACATAAAAGAAAAAGGTCGAACACAAACATCGAGTATAGATCTCCACCGTTAATCATCGAGAAAACCTTGAACGAACCCTTGATAATAACTACTTGATCTCCAGAGTCTTTCCACTTGCGGTGTCGGCTTCAACTTACTCCTCGAGGTTGTAACGAATTTATTAACTCCATTCATTAAGAGAATCGGTCCTCAATCATTCCACAAGTACACGCATAAATCCTGGTGACACTTATCGTTTCTTCTTATACACTGCTTCCCGAGATTCATTTAAACTCAAAATAAAATAGTAATCTTCAATACGAGGAACAGGACGAGATAAAAATGACTTCAATAAACAAATAAACGAACAAGATGTGGTAAAATGATTTAAGGTTGACGATCGACAAGGGATCTCGACTCACGTAACCGTAAAACATAATAAATCACAATACTAGAAAAATGAGAGCGAAGAATAAATTATACATTATCATTAAAATAACATTTGTCACAATTATCCATCCCGGATTTGGTATTACCTTAAAACTCAATTTAGGTACCTTCTTGATAAAGATGATATATTAAAAATAGAAGTTAAATAGCTTCATAATTTATCTTGGTTGTCTTAAGAAACTTTGAAAGAATGACATGAATTTATTAATTAAACTCGTATTGATGGTTACAATTAGAAAATATAATTTCCAAATTAGATCATTATTAGGAATGTAAATTAAATCAGTAATTTCATTACATTTAAAGTAAAGTATGATAAGTCAATTAGTTCAAAACATAGAGCATAATTTCATGTTAGACATTAGTTTTAGTTATACAAAATATGATGTATAAATTTGACCTTTTACTTGTAATGGTTATTTCGATAATTGAAAATCATTGGAAAATGTATAAAAGTTCCATAAAAATATTATAATAAGTTGTCGATATACTTATAGGTGTTTAATATGTCAAAGTAAACATGAGACATATTCAGGTTTCAAAATGTGACAAGATAACAAACGAATACGAATGGAAATAATGGTCAACAATTAGTACGAAATCAACGGTACAAAAAAGGACGAAGCAGATGTCGTATGAATTCTTAAAGAGAACAATAAAATAAAGGCGTTGATGGTAAGACGATAAGAAATAATAGATTAAACAAGTTGTCAATTTTGTTAGTGCGGTTGATGGTTCACCAATATCAGCTCGTTAACTTAGCGGTGGTCGATACATGATCAGAATGAAGATCCATACAAAAATTTTAATAAATAAAATTCCTAATAATCACTTGTATTTAAAACAAATCAAATGAAAGATGTTAGTGTTTAAAGAGAGAAGTCAAAGCACGGTTCACAAGAGTGGATTTCGAGACAAACGAGAGTGACAGACGTCATCCCGGATATACAGAAATCACTCTAGAGATAATTCATTATTCACGTGCGGAGACATTCCAAAGATCTACCCAGTCGCATAAAGAAGATTGGACGAGAAGGAAGGATAAAACATCGAGACTTTCAAGTCATTTATCAACAGTCAGTAATTAGACGAACGGTCAAAAGAAATCAGTTATAAGACAAAATGAAGTAACAAGTGGAAAAACGATTGTCGAGTAAAAACGTATTCGTAAGCGCGTAATTCGTTCAAGAAAAGGTAAGAAAACGTATGCGGATGCATAGAAATTGCGCTACTTGCATTAGATATGAAGGTTTTCAAAACTTCTTTTCACTTTATTTCATTTTATTTATCTTTATCATAAATACAAGTAAAAAGTTGATTATTATCAAGATTTTAAGGTGACTACTGTTCATCCTAGCATGGCTCCTTCTAAATTAGACATAGGTGATCAGGCCATGTATAATTTAGGGCTAGCAATGCAGTGCTTCATTTTGTCGAAAAGTATTACGTTTCTTATGTTTATATAAACCATGCCATTTGTAAAATGGAATTTAAAAGTAGTTTATAATTTTATAGGATACAAGTAATTTGTGAGATACTCAATAAGCAACTTTTAATGTTACAAAAAGTATTTTATAAGACCAAAGTAAAAATAATTGGTGTAAATAATCGTAAAACAATATCAGATTTATTTATAATATGACATTATGACAACGTATAAAGTAGTCAAAGTTTTGCAAAAAGTGGCAAATAGTAGCTCATAAAACAACCAATGAAATGGTTACAAGTTGTTAAGGTTTCAAAAGGTTATAAGGTTTAGACGAAAATGCCATGAGACATGTGAAAAAAAAATATCGATGAAGAATGTGAAGACAAAACTTCAAAACTCAACTCAAATCAGTGGAAGGTTAGAAGAAAAATAAAAATAATATCGAATGACAAAAGAGTCATATATATAAAAAGAATAAAACAATCCAAATGTGTATTCTATGTAAGATACTCGACACAACATGCTTTTAAGAAAATATATTATTCATTTTCAAATTACACCATTAATCTGGTAATAGTTAATCCTGTAATGTTTCTATTTTTAAACATTTTTACATGAAACTAGTATTAGTTATTTGTAAAATAATATTCGTTAAAATTTTACGATCTCAAATGAACTCAAAACTTCTTAGAAACGTTTAAAACCCATGTTTCGAATTTTCTATCAGATTTGACTTTAAATATGTGCCGATTAATTGACCCGATAAACGACATCTCCAAGACTCGGAGTCTAAAGCATTTTGATGCAAAACGACGTTTCAGACAACTTTCTAGTTTTACCCGAGACCTGAAACCCAATGTAAAATGACCAAAATACCCTTGAAATTTCTGTGCAGGTTTGACTATTTATTTTAAAAACGCAGGTTTTACTTTTAAGTTTTGACCTGTTTATACACCCCCTGCAGTTTATCCATTAAATATATTTTTCGACACTTCCTAACAGCTCAATATATATATATATATATATATATATATATATATATATATATATATATACACACATGTCTTATGGATTTTACAACAACGAAAAAGAAATCTCATAATGAGCATCAAATAATAATATAGCATAATGAATGACAGAAGATGCTTCAAGGTATTCAACACAAAATTTAGGAAGCAAAACGATAATTGACGTTCATAATTTAAGTTTCAAGGTGCAATGTAGGCAATTCTCCTTGGTGCCATGATTGTCCAAAAACACAACACATAACAAGAAAAGAATGGAACATTAACGGGTTGCACTCCGGGAGCAAGAAAGTAAATGAAAAACAAATGATACAATTTTATAGAAGTAAAATCGTATTCCGATCTAGCGCCATAATCTAGACGATGATTTATAAAATGACGATGACGTTACCGAGATATAAGCGAACAATACACTTCGCAGTCGATACATATAAATGTCAACGAATTAAATCTTCGCATGTCGTGTAAAACGATAATAAAAATCAACAAAATATTATGAAAAACTATGGTATTATTCAACACTATTTTAAGAAATGTTTCAAAATGTATGACTCACACGATAGCGGTTAGTCTATTCCAAGGACACATTGAGCTACACAATGGTCTAGAGATTACGTTAAAATACGTCTAAACACAAACAGTCGGAAGACGATTTGGATATCTATTTAGATATCTCAAAGGGTTAAGCAATAAAAGTAATGCGCGCAGATGAAGGTATGTAAGGTCATAATATAAAATTTTTGCAATAAAAGCAATTTAAATACTTCAAAAATAAATACAGGATGATCATGAAATTCATTGTATTTATTTAAGTTAATCATTAATAAATGACAAACTTTTATCCAAAAGTTTAACGACATAAATATATATCGATAAAGGGATCCTAGATATAAATATATATCCATAAATGGATCATAGTATTTATTTATGAATACTTGCCAATAAGGTATACGTAATAACGCATACTAAAGTGGTAATCCCAGAAGTAGCTTGAACCTGAAGTCACGCGAAGTCCGGTGCACATGACTCTTTGAAAAATAAAAACTAACAGTTATAATTTAGGTTTTTAAAATAAAGACCTAGTTCTCTATAACTCATGGCTCTGGTACCAATCTTTAACACCCCAAATTTACACGGAGCGGAATACATTTTTGGGTGCTAAACAATGATACAACAACAAATAATTTATAAAGAACGACTCGAAAAGAGACGTTTTAGATTTATCGTTCCTGAAACATTTGTCAGAGTAGCGTAGTCCCAAGTAATCGTTACCAAAAGATAAGTTAAAACAACATATTGGTTTGTTTTAAAAATGGAACGATAAATAAATCCAAGAGTTTGAACAACAAAAGCAGTGCACAACTTCATTCCCCGTGACCTCCAAGCTTCCACTTCTTGATTACCTGAAATACATGTGAGTAAAACAATCAGCAAAAATGCCGAGTGAATCTATAGGTTTGTGAAATCAATTTGAACACAAGCAAAGATTATAAGTTTGTGGCATGCTTATAAGCATCAAATAATAATTTGCATCAACAATGATAATTGTATATAGCATAAATTGCAATAAGCTCATGGAACCGAGCCCTTAGACACTCCCATATCAGTCTAATAAGACGAGAGATTTATTAATTGTCGGTTACCTCCAGATTATTGGTACATTGCCGTATACCTGACTTCTCAATACAATATGCTCAAACAGTGTGGAGGTCGGGCCTAAGCTTCTATGACAAGTCCACAAAAACTGAACCGGGGCGGCTTCCCCCATAGATCTATTAATTGTACTAGCGGTTAACCCATCATAGGTTAATTAACGGTCCATAATTGAGGCTTTAACTAAGGCAATCACTTAATGCAATTTAAAGGCAACCACGGGTCCATTCATAAAGGGACAAAGCATACCATAAAAATCTTGTGTTCTAAGTTTATAAAACATGTATTCCCCCTCGCGGGTTTAAAATCATTTAATAAATAGTATAAAGCGAGGCTATAGACTCACGTTGATAATGAAAGGCGGATTATCGGCTACGGGCGTGCTTCGGTCACGGAAACCTATATAAATAATAATCGGTCTTAGACTCTTGTCCAATGACTTTTATCAAAATAACAATATACATATGATGATTTTGTACATATGATGATGATCAAGTGGGTTTATATATCCTTGTTTACTCATTTTAGTGTTTATGTTTTGGTAACTTTTTACTAGTTTACTAGTTTTACCTACTTACCTATTTTAAGTCCAATAAGCTTAGTATAAGTTCTTTAACTTGTTTTAATCCATTTTATACCTATATTATCAGTATATATACTTTCCATGTTGGGCCCAAATGAGTTAAGCCCAATAAGTTCTTTTTATAAGTTTTTATCTTATTTAGTCCAATTGTTAGTCCAATATGCTTAGTTAGCTTGTTAATGTCCGTATGTCCTATAGTTCGGGTTTTATCGGTTTTTACTTGTATTAGTTACTTATATATCAGTATATGACTTTTAAAAACTTTACATTAGACGGGTTTGATCGTCTAAGTTTTATTTGGCGAAAAACGTTATTTTTACGGTGATAGCCGAAAAAGTCGTAAAAATCAAGTTTATAGTTTTTATTACTTATAAGTATTATTTCATAACCATTTATATAATTTATCCATTTAATTAACCTTTTACATATTTATATAAATAAGTTTCATAAGTTAGTGGGTTTTTATTTTACATTTTATACAATAAAATTTGAGTGCTTATATAATAATAATAAACATTAATTCTCAAAATCTGATTTTTATCTTCATGTTCACCATTTTTATCATATCTAGAGTTCTATAATGAGTTAGAAGCTCATTTTTGGGTGGCATGATATTCATATTATGTGCTACATTTAACTTAGTTATAGCTACTGCTCATTTTAAGTTTATCGTGCCTTAACAGTCCCTACAAAACTGCTTATTCAGATTAGAACACCCAACTTGTTTTGATCATATCTCACTCATTATATTGATTGCATTGCATGGCCAACTCTCACATGTGTATAACATCTTGTACTTACTGTAAATGGATCATAACATCTTGTACTTACTGTTTTTATACAGCCAACTAAATAAGCATGATTTTAGCCTTATTTCTCATGGTTATTAACATTTTTAAGCATATTTATCAACACTTGATCCCCACACAAAATTTTTATCATCATATATACATCATATACATATACAAAAATAAAGAAAATACATTTGTTCTTTACAAAAATAACAAGAGAAAAAGGAGAGGATGATCTTCTTTACCAACCAAGTGTATTTCTTGTTTTTGGAAGACAAGAACTTGATGAACACCAAAAGTAACTCCAAGATCATCAAACACGAAGAACAATAGTTGAGAAATCAGCCGTAGGACACAAGCAAATCACCTCCAATGTTGTTAATATGGCCACCAAATGATCAAGGCTTCAAGATAACTCCATGATAGAGCTAGTTAACATGTATTTCATGGCTAGAAAAGATCAAAAGGGGTGTTTGTAGCTTGAAAGTGGATGGCAAGGGGTGATATGGTTGAGAGGATTTGAGGTTGTTTGCATGTATGGAAATGGTGGTGTGTGTATTAGCTAATGGTTCTGACTAGGAAGTGGAAAGTGTAAGCTTAAGGTGTAAGCTAATGCTTACACTTGTAGCTAGTTAGTTAACATGATGCCACATCCTTAGATGTGGTGTCATGTGTGCCATCCCATGTTAGCTAGTAGGGTGGGATAATGTATTTTGTCCCACCTCACTAATTTACGGGTATTCCTCGATTCTAGTTTTCTCGATTTGCGTGCCCTCGGGTCGTTTTACAAAAAACGTTTTTATAGATTATGAATCAACGACACAAAACGAATTCAAAAACGTAAATACGTAATTCTAAGGTTTCCGGTTTAGTCGTAAGGGACGCTAAATTATGCACGTAAGCCCAAATTTAAATCCGTAAATTGTGAGTTCGCCAACCAACACAAAAATAAGTTTCAAAATATTATACGATAAAATATTTCACTACCTGAAAATGTTAAATTGTAATTTTTAAAAGTTTAAACGCACACGAAAAATAATAACATAACGACTCGATATGTAATTGAAACGATATCGTCGAAAGTATTAAATATCGAAACTATCGATAATAAAATATAAAATTTTTGGCATCCATCGGTATCGTGATCACTAGTAGTCCTCGTTGCTCGTCAAAATATTAAAATATAATATTTAATATCGGTTTCAACTTAAACCGTTAAACATAATAATATTTTACGTTATAAAATACTTCAAAATAATTGAAAATAGAATTAAATTATGACCTTATTTTTACGGGTTTTACACCAACACCTTGGTAACGGCTAGACGTGCCCCGTGACCCACCATCCACCTACGACCGGCAGGGCTGCTAGTAGTTGGGGGCATAGCACGTCGTCACGTTCGGTGATAAGGGCATTTACTAGCACATATTTTTGGGCGGACGCCTCCCTCAGCTGTTCGGTCGTGGCCCTTTCATGAGAAAGCTCCTCTTTTATTTTCTCCCCGCCATGGATCAGCGCATGGGCATCACCAAGCTTCTTGGTGAGCATGGACACTTGGTAAGAGGAGGACTTGGCTGACGCTTCTACCGCGGTCACCTGTATGAGATACATCACTTATTAGAATGGTGGTTATTATGTCATAGGAGTGATGCGGCGCGGATACATACCTTGGTTGATGCAGCCTCAAGTCTTGTCTCAAGCTCGGCTACATGTTGGTCATGAGCATTGGCGCGGGTCGATTGTTCTTTCACAGTCGCCTCGGCGGTAGCAAGCTGGGACTGGAGGGCGGAAATTTGGGCTTCATTGTCTTTAATCATCCTCTCTCTTTGGCCAACCTTCCTCTTGAGGGACTCCACATGCTCTAAAGCAGCTTCAAAACTTACCCTCATAGACGTACCCATCGCCATTTGATGCACCAAGTCGCCATTGTACTCATCCACCAGATCCGCATGGCTTACTACATTTACATCTCGTACCAAACCAGGGGGATGCAGTTATTAAGGTACTCACGGCACTCCTCGGCCTCTCTCATCCGCGACGCAGTGGTGATCTTCCAGACAGGATTGAACGGTTGATGAGGGTCGGACATTGGGATCTCTTTGGAAGCTGTGGGGGTACCTTCTTCAAAGGCAGGGCCGGATCTGGTTGCGGCTGTATGCAGCACAGGTTCTTTCTCCACTTCCTTCTCTTTCCCCTTCTCTTTCTGTGCATCGGGGGGAGGCGCGGCACCAGCTTGTTCATCTCTACATACATACAATTGGAATAAGTATCAAGTATTGTTTGAAGAAAGCCATGGCTCTCACTTAGATCGTGGATGTTTTGAGTAAATAAAAGGGGTAGACTTACATATTATTCTCTTCTAGTTCTGATGTAGTCGGGGGAACTTGAGTGACCGGGTCCACAGGTGCGGCCCGCACCGTTTCGGATGCTTGAGTGGTGCTCCCAACAGATTGATAGCGGGGGTGGTCCTCGCGCAGTTTTTTGTGTGGGGCATTGTGTTCACCAACCTCGGCTTGGACAACTCTTCTCACCCGCTTGTTTTTTCTTACGGGTACGCTTAGGGGCGGGCTGCGGTTCTTCCTCATCTCCTTCTTCGTCTACTTGATGCACTTCCTCCTCCTCATCGATCAACATCTGGCGCAGACTGGAGGTGGTCCTCTCAAGGTTGTCACCTTGTTCTTCCCCGTTTGCGGGGGTAGCAGTCTTGGGCGGCGAGGAGGGCCCAGCTTAATCTTCAAGCATCATATGATCACCATCCTCATTGTCAAAATCCACGGGGGTTCTCAGGAGCGTTGTTTCCTCTTCGTCTGAGTGGGGGTCCGGCACGGCCTCCAGGGCAACCGTCACGTTTCGGGTATGCTCGAGGAGGGGTAGCTCGTTCTCACGTCTGGGACGGGATCCCTCTGGTATAAGCTTTGGATCGCCTTGACGTAGGATTCCAAAGAAGTTCATTTCTGCCACAATAAACGAAGTATGTTAGGCATTAACAGATAAATGTATGTCTTTAGTGTACAGATGCTAAACACATCTTCACCATGCCTCCTCCAAAACACAGGATATCTGTTGGACGAGCCAAAATAGTTGCGGCTAATCCCTAGCAAACAGAGGAATGATTCGGGAAGGTTTCTATGGAACCCTGTTCTATTCCTATCTATTTCTTGGGAATGTTGGGGATTATATGTACTGGCGTGCGGAAGAGGGTCATGAGATAACCTACGTTTGAAGACATAGTCGGCCGACCACACTATCGAGTCAATGAAAAAGTAATGGTCGTACCAGTTTTTCAATGAGTCCATGGGCTTATTATGGGACTGTGGGCTATTGGGAGATCGTTTCTTAAAAGATAGCCAACCATTTACTATAATGGGGGTGTAAAATAGCCGGAATAGTTCTATGGTCGGAGGGATTCTTCTAGCGTGACAAAGGATTTCAAACTGACTAACCTTACATGCGCCTATACAGTGAAGCTGGCTAATATGTACATCATAATACCCTAAGAGATCTATAAGGAAACGAGTGAAAGGAATGTGGTAGTTGGCCGTATCAAAAAGACGAGTATATAGGCCAATCTTTCCCTGCGGAGCCTCAGTTATGAGGTCTCTGGCACCTGGGAGAGAAGGGTGTAGGTTGGTAGGGATGAAGTAATTGGTACAAAAGTGATCTAATTGCTCCTGGGTCATTACATTGAGCACGGATCCAATGGAGGGGTTGTTTCTTTGGGCCATTACTAAATAAAAAGTTAAGGACGTGGTATTCTAACCTACGATGGAAGGGATCCGTGCGTGAGAAAGTGGTTGTAAGAAGAAAAGCTTTAATGGCAGAAATGGAGAAAAGGACTGTGTGTTACACACAGTCGTAGGGGTAGCTTATTTATAGGGTTGCCTTGTGAGTCATGGTCTGTTGGATGCATGACACGTGTTTGCCACTATCCTTAATCGTGTGGCTAGGGTGTAAATGGCAAGTGAAAAGTCAGGTGGGACCCACGGGTCACTTCTGACTCAGTAGTTTACGCCGCTCGAGGTTCTGACTGTTTTCACTTTGTCAGGCAAGTGGCAGGTGAACAGTCAATAATGTCGGGATATGCGGTCTTACGTAAGACCAAATTCAATGCTACATTTAATTTGTCTCGGTCGTCACGTGCGGTTGAGGTACCATTGGAATGAATTCCTAGTCAGGCAGCCATGTGCGGCCAAAACAAATTTTTGATACATTATCATTTCCCTCAAAAGATTTTTTCTTGGTACGTCCAGGGAGCTTCTTGATAGTCTAGAGGTTACGCCTACGGCTGTAAAAACTAGACTGGGGGACATGATGACGTATAGTCCCCAGCCGGGTCATGAACCCGGTCCACGGGTACTACCCGTATCCGGCCCATCACGGATGGGTGGGAATAATGTTATTTGAGCTTATGGGCTTGGATGAACAGTAACCGCACACACATGTGCGGCCCACGGCCCGGCATGCCCGGTGCAGTGTTAGACAGAATCATACTCCTGTTATGATTAGGATTTATCCCAAAGGAGAGGATATTCACTCACCATAATTAGAAGATAACAATCAATGTAAATCTGGTGATTATCCTTGCCTTAGGGCCGAAGCATCAGTGACAGCCCATTAGGGTTTCACTGCCTATGTAAGGAACCCCCAAGGGTTCCACAAAGGTATTACATTCTACACACTCTCAAACTCTCATCCGATTCCTATAACCCTAATCGATTACTTACTCCCACGCCGGATTCTAATCGTGGGAAACATTCCCACGATAAGCCTAACGCGTGTTGGTTAGTGTGCAGGATCCCAACTATACGATTCACTTGGTGCAGGAGCCAGAGTCCAGCCAAGCCGAATTAAGCCTAATTCGGGTCTAGCAAGGATCACCTAACTTTTGTATCAACAATCTTCAACTCCAATTTTGATGGGGAATTAATCCCCAATCGTGTGAATCACATGATTTAAGTAAAACCCCCAATTTTCTTTGATGTATTTACTGATTAGGGTATTTCGAATAGTGGTAAAAAGGTGTCTGGTTGTTTTGTTGCGAGAGAGAGAGGAAAAGTTGTGGGTGACTCTACATTGTTTGTATCGAATGGTAAATAAAAGTGGGGTGGGTAAATAACGTTTTAATAAGTGTGTGTGAGTTGGAGTTTGACCAAGATGTGTGGTGAATATTGACCAGGGATTGTAAGTAAATAGAATTTACTTTTAGCCGATTTCTTCCTTTGTTTTGTAAATGGGCTTGGCCCAAGTTTACTCCCTTCGTTTAATTTTGGCAAAAGTCATGGGCTTATGGCCCAAATGATAATAAAACTTCATCCGTCTAATATTCACTTCTTGGGCCATTTGATCCATCAAATGGTAAGTTAACAAATTGGTTAAATGGGCTTGTGGTCCTAGTAAGAAAATGTGGGACCCACTAAGCCTAAATAACTTTGATAATCTTTAATCCTCTAAAACGAGCTCGATTTCGGCTTCCTTGATCATTTCTTCAAACCCGTGTTGATTTGCCGGTTTTCGTGATCTTTGGTTCACTTTTGGTTTCTTGACTTTGTCTTTGTCTCTTTCTTGGACTTTTCTTCAACATTTGACCGTGAAATCACATGTTTTCTTTCCTTTTGATATTATGTACCTATTTAACACAAAAACACAAAACCACGCGTAATTCTGACTTTTATGATATTAAGCACATGATTAGGTCTTTTTTTCCTTGATTTTAGTGGCAAAAGGATAAGTGTTTACACACTTATTAAATCCCCTACACTTGACCATTGCAATGACCCCATGCAATGCATTATTTTAAAGCATAAAGTTACATTTTCTTATAATTAACCCATCATGGCCTTTATTAAGATATACTATTACAACGATGATGAAAAGATGAAGACTTTAAAGGAAACGAAAGTTATAACAATTTATTAACTTGGAAATTATTTGATGGAAGAAACTCGTAAAGAAATCTAAGACTTAAATTAGGTCTTTGGTGTCATGAATATTAATCACCCTCAAGTTTCACATTCCCCATACCAAGCTTAAAAATGAGATCATTGTTTACCATAAGTTCTTAGGTTAAAACCACTTATATAAAGCAATTGCGTAATACTCTTTCTCCAATTCCTAAGTTGTATCTCTAGCTTTTAAGGATTGTCATTCACCCGTAGGCTCATTTGACTTATTTGATAATTATTAGTCCAAAAATGAAAGCAAAATGGTGCAAACCCGACACTCAAAACCTAACCTCGTCCTCAAAAATGTTGTCACTAAAGTAAGCCCACATCAAGGATGATTTAACACGATTTGGGGAATAAATTCCCGGATCCAAAATTTGGCCAATAGTACTACTTATTAATTATTCCTCCAAAGTCATGTAGACTTTATGTGGAGTTTAGCAAGTTCACATCATATACACTTAGGCTCTTTAAGATGTAAAAATGCTCCTTATCTATTGTCCACACCCTAAGGCTCCTTGAACGATAAACAAGGGAATTGATTTTTGATCAATTTTTATTCAACACTTACCATGCCATACACCCTAAGGCTCTAATGACAAGGTTCGTGCTACATGCCCCACACCCTAAGGCTCCTTGAGGTCATGTTTTAGTCTTATTCTTTCTTTATTTATGATATATATAGTAGGCCAAATTCCGCGGTCCCATGGTCTGAATACCTCCTACTTAGTGGTTATGAGCCACCTTAGTCGGAAGTCCACAACGCTGGCACCCTCAATGTGTTCATGTTTTAATTACAAGGAGATAAAAGATTTGGCTAAGAGTTAAGATATCGAATCTACACCGCAAAAATCCTCATTTATTAAGCAATTAAATATACAAGCGGGAAGAAAGAGCCACAAAAACTCATATAAGCAATAATTAACCTTTAAACTTATTATCAACTCTATCATCTCTCGTTCTCCATAATTTAAAATCTCAAAGAATGAGACTCGTGGATGCTTAGCCTAATAAACCAATTAAGGTCCATATGGTTAAGGATACTAGCTGGAGTAAACTCAGATAAGTAAACTCGGGTTGAGTCAAAATATTCACGAAGGGCCTAATATATCAAAGACATCTAAACTTGTTAAAACCATTTTATTCATTTATTTATTTATTTATTTCTTTTTTTTTGACTTTATTCTTGAAATGGAAAGTATAAATACGATGCGATGACAAAATAAAAGAAAATAAATGGAAATACAACTAGGCCAAAATAGATCAAAAATTTTGAAAAACGCTGAAAAATTCATTTTTCCGGTTAAATGAGGTCAAATTCATGGAAAAGTCCACTAAAATTCGATAGAAGTCCCCCTACACTTAATATAAACATTGTCCTCAATGTTTAAGCATGTGGGAGAATAACTTCCCTACACTTAGGACATTGAGTACGTTGTTTAAATCGAGCTAAGGAAGAGACAACTAAAGTGATTACATTTATTCAACTTATTTATATACATGTGTGAACCACAATAGCAAAAACTTATCGAGGAAATCGGGTACACGGGAACACGGGATCACGGGTCTCGTCAAAAACACCAAAAGTGGATCATGAAAGCACACATCCCTGCACAACATCACAACATACAAACAATCTACTTGGCTCCCCCTACACTTATTGTAGAAAATAGATTAAAAAATAGATCATCGGGTTGCCTCCCAAGAAGCGCTTGTTTTTGTTAACCGAGTCACGAGCCCGACTCGACCCCGAATTAAATGGTCCATGGGGGAGCAAGAGAATCACCACTGGCTCAAAACAGATATGCCAGGGTCAAAGATCTTATCCTCATTACCGGATGAGAATAAAGAAGAAGAATCCATAGTATAAGTGAAGAAAAGCAGAAGGATTCTTTTAACATACGAGAAATAGGTATAAAGGCGATCCTTAAGAATACTAGTCTTCGCCAAGGGCGGGAGGGTGGGAGAAAAAGATATCAAAGTGTCACTCGAGGACACTTGATAGAAACTCAAAGCAAGAGTCGATGCTATAACCGGTAAAACATCATAAGAAACAGCAACATCAACGTCTCCTCCATGATCAAAACACTCATCCTCATTTCCCGGTATGAAATGAGGCGAGTAAAAGCGATACATCACCCGCTTGGGTGTGCACGCAGTAGGACGGGGTGGTAACATAATATGAGAAATATCAGAAGAAATAACGACCAACCGCATCACCTCTCCAAACTGAATCAAACGGAAGGTAGGGTCAAATCTCTCCACCACCTCTACGACGGGAGGTGTCATGGCTAACAAATAATGCTCATCAATAGCAACAGAGTCGGGGTTATCAATTTCCTCAATCCCCTCTTCAAAGAGAGGATTCACCTCACTAGAGATGTAGGCGGCATCAAAATCAAATAAAGGGTTCGAATAAATCTTGAAAGTTTCCTTCTGAACGTCTTCATCGGATAGTGACTCATCATCACTAGAAGTAAAATCATCATCGAGACCAAAAAGAGGATTAGAGAAAGCCAAAGAATCATCTACCAAGATGTCGGTGGGAGGAAATGAATCATCACTAGAAAGAGATTCACACTCACTATCACTATCGGAAGCAACCATAGGCTCACTTTGGATTGGAATAAGAGTCTAGTCACAAGGAATAGTGATAAGACTCTCATCCCCCATGATGAGAGAGGCATCGATCTTCGTAGTGGAAGAATCAAGAATAGGAGTGGTAGTCTCACATGATGGATTGAGATAGTAAATATTATCCTCTTCATCATCATAACAATAAGGAATCACACGAGGCGTAGAGGTAAAAGCACTAAGATTAGATACTTGTTCTTGTCGGCTTTCGTCATGCGAACTAACTTTGAGTTGTTTTAAGCTTTCTAGAATTCCATCCAAAATAGTGATTTGTTCCTCAAAAGAAGGTTGATGAACGACGGAGTATTGTGGGGGTTCAAAATTTTGAAAACCAGAATTATAGCACGGATTTGGTTCATAATAATTCATCGGTTGAAAAGAATTAGAACACGGATTTGGCGCATAATAATTCATCGGCTGACAATAAGAAGTATCGTGAGGGCCCCCACAATGATTGCAACACGGGTATTGAGAAAAACCCGGTGCATGTTGCGGATACGGATTGGCATATATGGAAGAGGGTGAGATAGTGTCATTAGAGGTGAAGTATGAATTGGTCGAATTGCAAAATGAACAATGTCCAAATTCGTGATTAGGGATAGCCATACCGCACCGCTCGCATGAACACCAATAACATGATTGACTATCAGACGAACCACACCCTATACAATATGAATCCATGAAGAATTAAAAATAAGAGGGGTTGAGAAAAAGAATTAAACACAATCGAGGATAAAGATGAATATTTTTTTGGTGTAATACCTTAGGAAAAGTATTACTTTTGGATTTGTTTAATTTTTTCGTGCAAATCTTAGGAAAGAGTTTGCTTTTGATGATTTTTTAATTTTTGTATTTTTATCTTTTTGATTTTTTATGTTTTAGCTTTTTTAACAAGAAAAATAACGTTCAAAGTCGAACGGATCCCAAAATCCAAATCGTCTCACGACAAATCGTCAATCGTAACGAGCGAAGCGGCAGCGGCGCCATTTTAATATAGGTTTTTTTTAAGCAATTAAAGTTCGTTTTCCTCGACTCACTCGAATTGATATCGGACTTAACGTGGATTAATTGTTCTTGGTGAATAAAACTCTTTTTGGTATTTTAAAAACTTTTAAGAAAAACTGTTTAATTAAAAACTAATTAATCTAATTAAAAGGAAAATCTATAATTAAAAATACTTTATTAAAAACTAATTAACTATTTTAAAACTATTTAAATAAATTTGAAAACTAATTTAAAATAAAACTTAAACCTAATTAATTTTTTGTAACTAAAACTTTTAATTTAATTAAAATCTATTTAAACTATTTTCAAATAAAACTAAATTAATTAAATCTAATCTTTAAAACTAATTTTTAACAAAACAATTTAAATTCAGAAAAACAATTAAAATATTTTTATACCTTTTTTTTAAAGAAACTTTACAAAAGAAAATTTATATAGAACTTTTAATCAAAATTAACTAAGCTAAAACTTGTATTAAATTTAATTAACAAAACTTATAATAATATCTATTAATAAAACTGGCAGTACTTTTAAATCCTATATTGATTAATTAACGTGAAATTAAACAAAAATAGAGGTCAAGTTGAGATGGTTAACTTGCTGGACAGTTGAACGAAGGGTCAAGGGTTCGAGTCCCTGTCGAGACGAATTTTGCTTATTTTTTTGGAATTACTTTTTTGGACAGAATTAATTCACCAGACCAAATGAGTCTGTGAACTAAATACCCAAATCAAACTAAACTAAGCAAAACCTGTTAAAACCAAAATAAGCAGATAAAATTCAATCAGTTAAAAAGCAAATAAGCTAAAACTGGAAATAAGAAAATCAGCAAATAAACCTTAAACTAGAAATAAGCAATATAAGCAAACCAAAAATACGCAGATGACTAAAATAAGCAAATGTAAACTTAACAGAAAAAAAGCAAATTAATTAAGCAACCAAT
Source organism: Glebionis coronaria (assembly GCA_025667525.1). Classification (NCBI taxonomy): domain Eukaryota; kingdom Viridiplantae; phylum Streptophyta; class Magnoliopsida; order Asterales; family Asteraceae; genus Glebionis; species Glebionis coronaria. The sequence goes on along the minus strand of JANFOE010000257.1, from coordinate 628,167 downwards.
ACTATTATAAGCCAAACTAAGCAGAATCTAATAAGCAAATAAAACTGAAATAAGAATTTCAAACCTCAACTCAATAATAACATCAAATAAGCAAATAAACTAAATCAGACAATAAGCAAATCTAGACTTAATAGTACAATACTTAATCAGCAAAACAATCAAATAAAACAGAATCAAATAAGCAACTTAATCTGAACTTAAATAAATAAACAAATCTAAATAGACAAAACAGCTAAACAATCAAATAATACTAAGCAGATCCAAACAGTAGCTTAACTAAATAAAATTCGAACCACATAATTATAACAGGTAAAAGACATAAGCAGATAATTAAAAAAAGACTTATAAATAAAATAGAGATGAAACCTTGTGTCTAAAACCGTTGCGACGAAGAGCGGCGCTGAGCCGTCTTATTAATCTAAACTGAATCAAACACCATACAACATCAACAATACTCGAACCACGAACAATAAATCAATCGAACCTAATATTCTTATTCGAACAGATTTATAAAACTTCCCAGTAGGGGAAGTTTATTAACCACTTTTACTTTAATAATATTAAGCCAATAACATATTTAAGAGTAACTTGCAACGAAATTTAAATAGACAAGAATGAACCGAATTAAAATTTTTATTAATAACTAAAAATCAGATTACAATACTTTTTGAATTAAAATTACAATAAACATAAAATCTAATTTTTGAATAAAATAAAATTAAAATAAAAAGGCACACCATTACAGAATATTGATAGGGTTTTTATAGGCAAACCCCAAGCCTTGGTTGAGGTGGTTTATTGAGGCTGAAATCAATCTTGTCCATTCGATCCTTCATCCCTCTTCTCTTTCTTGATCACATGGTTAAAAATAGACCATCCTCACAAGTATTGCCAAGGTGGCAATCCTTTGTGCTAGTTGTGTTTCTTTGCATCCGATGTGGAGTCTTTTTATTGGAGGATTTGTTGTGGTGATGTGTGAGGACCAATCACACGAAGGGAAAGAGGACACGTCACTTGAGGACCACCAGTATCTTCAACTCCGATTTTGATGGGGAATTAATCCCCAATCGTGTGAATAACATGATTTAAGTAAAACCCCCCAATTTTTTTGATGTATTTACTGATTAGGGTTTTTTGAATAGTGGTAAAAAGGTGTCTGATTGTTTTGTTGGGAGAGAGAGAGGAAAAGTTGTGGGTGAGTCTGCATTGTTTGTATCGAATGGTAAATAAAAGTGGGGTGGGTAAATAATGTTTTAATAAGTGTGTGTGAGCGGGAGTTTGACCAAGATGTGTGGTGAATATTGACCAGGGATTGTAAGTAAACAGAAATCACTTTTAACCGATTTCTTCCTTTGTTTTGTAAATGGGCTTGGCCCAAGTTTACTCCCTTCGTTTAATTTTGGCAAAAGTCATGGGCTTATGGCCCAAATGATAATAAAACTTCATCCGTCCAATATTCACTTCTTGGGCCATTTGATCCATCAAATGGTAAGTTAACAAATTGGTTAAATGGGATTGTGGGCCCAATAAGAAAATGTGGGACCCACTCAGCCCAAATAACTTTGATAATCTTTAATCCACTAAAACGAGCTCGATTTCAGCTTCCTTGATCATTTCATCAAACCCGTGTTGATTTGCCGGTTTTCGTGATCTTTGGTTCACTTTTGGTTTGTTGACTTTGTCTTTGTCTCTTTCTTGGACTTTTCTTCAACATTTGACCGTGAAATCCCGTGTTTTCTTTCCTTTTGATATTATGTACCTATTTAACACAAAAACACAAAACTACGCGTAATTCCGACTTTTAAGATATTAAGCACATGATTAGGTCTTGTTTTTCCTTGATTTTAGTGGCAAAAGGATAAGTGTTTACACACTTATTAGAGGCTTTATCAAATCTCTGAATTTTATGATCTACATTATATTTGTTTTTGATAGCCTCATCTAACTTAGCCTGTAAAGCACCATTTGCTCTTTCCATGATGTTTCTAACCTCAACACTAGCATTTAAATCATGAGTTAAAATATTGATTTAATCTTTTAGGTCAAACTCCATTTTCTTATACTCAGCTACAGTGTTTTCAGTTTGAGTAAGAGCAAGTTGATAGTTAGATAACTTGCATCTTTCATTAACTACATCTGTTGTCAATTTTAAAACTTCTTTGTTAAGTTTTTCAGTATTTAGACGACAACCCTTACTACAAAATGCATCATCATATACCTCATTGTCTGATGAAGATGAAGAGTGTGTCATGAGAGCATAGTGAACATGCTCTTCTTCCTCCTTTTCTGCAACTAAAGCTTTGTTCTCTTCCTCATCCATGGCCAAATAGCTCCAATCCCAGCCAACACCATCAATATCTTGCATGACAACCATAGCTTTGGAATCCTGAGCCTTGATGATTTGGCTTGAGGGTTTTCCAGCATCAGAACTTCTTGGAGATCTGCATTCTCTCAGAAAGTGTCTCGTTCCATGACAATTATAACACTCAACCTTGGATTTATCAAATCTAGCAGTGTCCTTAGCATTAAAAGTCACCTTCTTCTTAAATCTTCTATTCCATCTATTTGCCCTTATGCTTGCAAGGGCCATATTCCACTTTATGTCCATCTCCTCCAAATGCTCATCACTAATTTGCTCAAGGTCCTCATATGTAATCACTGAACCATTGGGTAATAAAGTAATGTATGCACACATAGTATCTAGATCAATACCAGGAGGCTTAACTCTTGGTGAGTCAACTTTGTATGTGTCAGCGTCTGAATGTGGGGTGTTGACAAAGCTTGATCCAGCGTTGGCACAAGGTGATCCAGTAACGGGGTGCATGTATGACTCCTTTTGATCAAATTGACCTTCACTATGTGAAAAGAAGGCCATATTACCATTGGTAGACTTGCTTCCTTGATCCAAAAGATTTTCATTCTCAACCAGCCTTAGTTTATTGTAAACATCATCAAAAGTAGCACTTTTGTGAGTATTATTAGCAATTATAGACCTTGCTTCAATCTTCCATGCATCACCAAGACTTTTAAGAAAAGTGGTGATGATATCAACATCAGCAAGCACTGTTCCCATAAAGGACAGCTTGCTTGTAATGTCAAGAAGTCTGCTTCTCACTCCACTTAGCTTTTCATTGGGTTGAGCTTTAAAAACAGCATACTCATGCAAGAGTTGCTTATTTTTCTCTTGTACAGTATCAGCATTACCACCATAAGCAACTTCAAGGGCTGCCCAAAGATCTTTTGCAAACTCATAGCTTCTATATTTGTGTTGATTGTCTTGTCCCAAAGAGAGTTTGAGAATGCTTAGGGTTTTCATGTCATTCCTTCTCTTTGCTATGTCCTCAGCTGAGACAGCTCTACCATCATCAGGTTTTTCTTTTCGATCCTCTTCAGTAGAGCCTTGAGTTGATCTTGACAAGATAGCAGCTGTAATCTTGCCAGCCTTATTGAATGTGTTTCCATATTCAATAATTTCCCATAGGGTGTAGTCATGGATTTGAAGATACTGTTCAAAGTTAAACTTCCACAGCTCAAAATTGTCTGGGTCTAGCATGGGAATCTTGATGTTGGGGTTTGAGGAGGAGGAAGAGTTTAACTCTGGAGTAGACAAGTTGTTTTTAGGGTTTCTTGAAAATTAGGGTTTTTGGAGATTTAGGGTTTTGTGTTCTTTAGATCAAAGTTTCTCAACAGGCTCTGATACCACTTGTTGATCACAAACTTAGATCGATTTAGCTTGTGTAAACGAGATTAAATCAAGTTAAACACGTAGAGAAACTTTGTTGTGTATAAGACAATTTAAGTATTATGCGGAATTAATACTCAAAGAAGAACACACAAACAGTATAAATAAAACTTTCACTTTGATTAATAAATCAAACTTGCGTACAATGAAAGTGTTCAAACATATATCAAACTTAAACCTAAAGGCCTCCTTTTATAGATTAAGGAGCCTTGTACAAGAGTCTACAAATCAGCTATTTTAGGTAAAGATAAACATAAGAAATACATTGTCGATCATATCTTTACTAGAAACATAATACGTGTAGACTAAGTCTTCTATCAGTGCTTGACTTTTTCTTATCAACGCTTGACTTCTTCCTGTCAACGCTTGTCCTGTCAACGCTTGATTTCTTCTTAACAACGTCCAGATTGCTCTTGTCAGCGTCCAAGTGTATTGGCTATATTTTATTCCCAACAGTAAAAAGGTTTTTCCGTTTTTCAATTTAAAGCCTTAAATGCAGAAGTTTTCCTTTTAAGAGAAAGTAGGACCCCTTGACCCTTCATGGTTTTTCTGTCCCCTTGGAAAGTGGGAAAGTTGTTGACATTGAAGGACAATCATTTGAATAAAATATGAGAATATATTAACTCCCATTGGAATGTAACTACCTCGTTACATTCAATTCCCTTAAATGTTCAGAGACAAAGATCACTTATCAGATTTGTTTACCAATATTGAGCATACCCAGCTCAGCAACCAGCCTAGTAAAACTTGGCTCAGCCAGAGGCTTGGTGAGAATATGAGCGAGCTGGTATTTAGTGGGTATAAAATGAAGCTCAATATCACCTTTTAAAATATGGTCTCTGATAAAGTGATACTTGATGTCAATATGCTTGGTTCTAGAATGAAGTATCGGATTGTTGGAGATGGCTATAGCACTTGTGTTGTCACAGAATATGGGAACCTTTTCATAATTGATCCCATAATCAGCCAACCGACTTTTCATCCAGAGAACATGAGTACAGCAACCAGCGACAGCTACATATTCAGCTTCAGCTGATGACATAGCCACTGAGTTTTGTTTATTTGCACTACAGTATACCAACTTTCCTCCAAGGATTTGACAACTCCCAGAGGTGCTCTTTCTATCAAGGCATCACCCAGCGTAATCTGAGTCAGATTAGGCTTTGAGGTCGAAGCCTGATCCATTTAGATACCAGAGACCCAGTGAGGGAGAACCTTTTAAGTACCTGAAAATTCTTTTGACAGCTACAAGGTAAGATTCCTTGGGGTTAGCTTGGTACCTAGCACAGAGACATGTGGCGAATTGTATGTCTGGTCTGCTTGTTGTGACGTACATCAGTGACCCAATCATGCCTCGGTATAAGGTCTCATTAACAGAGACCCCTGATTCATCACCTCCCAAGTTGTTGGGAGGAAGCATGGGGCATTTCACTGATGCACAATTAGACAGATCACACTTCTTGAGCAAATCTTTAACATATTTTTCTTGACAAATAGAAATTCCTTTTGAATTTGGTTTGATTTGAAAACCCAAGAAAAAAGTTAGTTCCCCTGTCATGCTCATTTCATACTTTTGGTCATAAGTTTGGCAAACTGTTTGCTCAAGGTAATGTTGGTTGAACAAAAAATTGTGTCATTCACATAAATCTGTACTAAAATGACATCACCCTTGGACCTATAGGTGAACAGGGTTTGGTCAATGGTACCTCTGACAAATTTATTTTCAAGTAGGAATTTTGATAGAGTTTCATACCAGGCTCTAGGCGCTTGTTTCAGTCCATAGAGTGCTTTGTGAAGTCTGCAGACGTGATCAGGATAGTCACTGCTGTCAAACCCTGGGGGTTGATAGACATATTCCTCCTTTGCAAGCTTACCTGTAAGGAAAGCACTCTTTGCATCCATCTGGCATACTGTGAACCCCATATAAGCTGCAAAGGCTAGGAAGATTCTGATAGCTTCTAATCTAGCCACTGGTGCAAAAGTTTCATCATAATCAATACCCTCAGATTGATTGTACCCTAGCACCACAAGCCTAGCCTTGTTTTTAATTATCATGCCAGCTTCATCCCTCTTGTTTCTATAGAGACATTTAGTTCCAACTACTTGTTTTCCAGCTGGAGCTTTTACCAGAGTCCACACCTTGTTTTTCTTGATCTGATTTAATTCTTCTTACATGGCTACAACCCAACCTTCATCCAGTAAAGCAGCAGCCACGTTCTTTGGTTCATCTTTAGAGAGAAAGTCAGCAAAAAGCCATTCATTCACTGAGGCGGTTTCCAGAGATCTCAACTTTCCTCTGGTGGAGACTCCTTCAGAGGGTTCACCAAGAATATTCACCAGAAGAATATCTTGGTTCTTACTCCATTTGGATTTAGGAGAAGGAGTCTCTATAGGTTCAGGAGTCACAACAGGTTCAATGAGTGCTGAAGGTTCATCACATATTATTTCTTCATCCATAATCTCTTCATCTAAGTGAGAGATTGGTGAGATAAGATCAGCATCCTCTTTTATGGGTGGTGGAGTGACAGATTCAGCAATTGCAACCTCTGGAGTGATGTCAGAGATTGAGTGAGGATCAAAAGCATAAACATATGGAAAGTCCTTGTGACATACTTGAGGTGATTCCTTGGGATTTGAGAAATCATCCTTTGGATATGATTTGACTTCATTGAAATCAATGTCACATTCTTCTGAGTTGGTGTGAGTAATGACAGCATCTGCTTCATTAAAGGTAACATGAATGGATTCTTCAAGTTCTTGCCTGCGAATATTAAATACTCTAAAAGCTTTGGAGGTAGGAGAGTATCCAAGAAAGAATCCATCATCTGACTTTTCATCAAATTTACCCAGATGATCTCTGTAGTTGTGAATGAAAACAGGACAACCAAAGACATCGAAGTAGCTTACATCAGGGGCTCTCTTCCTATACACTTCATAAGCGGTTTTTCCGTGTCTCTTCACAATAATGGATCTATTATATGTGTAACATGCTATGTACACAGCTTCACCCCAAAATTGTTTTAGAAGTCTTGATTCGTTGAGCATTGTTCTGGTTGCCTCTATGAGAGTTCTATTTCTTCTTTCAGCGACACCATTTTGTTCAGGGGTATCTGGGTTTGAAAAGTTCTGTGAGATTCCCTTTTCATCACAAAAGGCTTCAATGACATGGTTCTTAAATTAAGTGACATTATCACTTCTGATAGCCTTAACTCTGCAGTCATTGAAGTTCTCTATGTCTCTGATGAAAGACATTATTCTTTCAGCTGCATCACTCTTTATTTTAAGAAAGAATACCCATGTGAATCTAGAGAATTCATCCACAATGACTAGTGTATACTTGTTGTGATTGAGGGATTGTGGTCTTACTGTCCCAAATAAGTCCATGTGAAGAAGATGGAGGCACTTATTTATGGAGAATGATTGTTTTGTTTTGAATGAGGCTCTGTGGTGCTTCCCTTTTTCGCAGGCTGAGCTGGGTCTATCTTTGTTGAAGGTCAGAGAGGGAAGCCCAACAACTAAATTATTCTTGGTCAGTTTGTTGATGTTCTTGAAGTTAAGGTGGGAAAGTCTCTTATGCCAGAGCCAAAATTCACTATCAGATGCTTTGGCAAAGAGACAGGTGTTCTTTCCTTCTGGATATGATGTCATGTCAATAACATACACATCTCTTCTTCTAGGTGCAATTAGAACAACATCATCATTCTGATTGAAGATTGTTCCTTAGGTCTTGGTGAACAGAACTTTGAAACCAACATCGTAGAGTTGACTGATGCTTATTAAGTTGTGCTTCAGTCCATTGACATAAGCGACCCTTGTGAAGGTTATACAATTGCAATCCACTGAGCCATAACCCTCAGTAGCACCTGAGGAGTCATCTCCAAAGACTACTTTCGGACCAGACTCCTTCTTATATCTATGCAGATATTTTTTAACACCTGTCATGTGTCTGGAGAACCCACTATCCAGATACCAAATAGATTTCTTCAAGTATTCCTGCATAGATATAACAGATCCAGATTAGTTTCGATGATGAACCCACTTTTCAGTGGGTCCATGCTATCGCTGACCAGCGACATTTGGTCTTCTCTGGTTCCTGTCTCCCCCTCTTTGGTTGCAGTCTCTGGTTTCATGATGCATGCTTCCACATATGTCACATCCGGGATAATGTGCACACTCATCAGAGTGATGGTCTTAGAAACCACAGTACTTGTAGGGAGGATTTGGTCTGTAACCCTGAGAGTTATCTCTGGATTTAGGTTCAGGTCTCTTAGAGGGCCTGTGAGGAGTTTTTGACCTTAATTGGGTTCTGGTTCTTTGAAAAACAATGGTCTCCTCATGCTCTCTGGAGGTATGTTCAGTGGACTCACATGAGATACATTTAGGTTTCTTAGTGCAGTCCTCAGAGGAATGATTTTTTAAACCACAATGTTTGCAAGGTCTGAATAAATCTCTCCCCTTTGAGCTACTTGATCCTTCACCAAGAGAGTTGACAGATGGACTGTTAACTCTAGGGTTGATCTGTTCTTTTAAACCCTTTACTTCTTCCATCAGGGTGAGGAGAAGTTTCTTGGTGGGTGAAAGCTCTTCAGGGGGAAGAGTGGGTTTGGCAGAGTCTTTTGCCACAAAAACCTTTTTGTGCGCTTTATCAACGACTTTGAGATTTGAAGTCCTAGAGGTTTTGGTGGGAGGTTTTGGGCCAAGCAAGGAATCAGATGGGTTAGGACCAACAAGTTCGGGTAATGCTGGTACATCAGATTCCTTGTCAGGGCTTTTCTCATCCATAGAGGTGGAAGACGAAGAAGAGACATCTGAAGGGACAAATTTAACTTTGGGCTCAGGTATGTGATTTTTGAACCTACCCTTCCCCCTATAGCCTGAACCACATCACCAGGAATGGCTTCAGCAACTATTTCCTCCACAGTGGATTGAGTCAGGTTCCATTTTTCTATGGTTCTTCTGAGTTCAGCGTTTTCATCAGTTAAAGACTCAATTTCAATGGAAAGTTTGCTTACCTTATTTTGAAGTTTATTGGCAAGATTCACAAAAGTTTTGAGATTAGTTAACCCAAATTGACAAAGATTTAACTCAGTTTTAAAAGTATGGAACTTGTTTAACAAGTTTTTTCTTTGCTCTTCCACAAAGTGGATTTCAACTAAGGTGTAGTCACTAACATGGTCTCTATCAGGACCTTCAGGCATAGAAAGCAATCTTTATACCTTTTTCATGGTGATGTCCACCCATTGACCTGATCTAGCTTCGCTCTTTCTAACATCAGGTTCTTCATCAGCTACAGACATAAAAACTCTGACAGTAGTGGTTCCTTCATCCTCTGATGTAAGAGGTTCATCATCCCAGTCAAATGAAGCAGCAATCAGACCTTTTTCAGTCTTTTTGTTGTCCTTTTTCTTTGCTGTATCTTCAGCCTTTTAGTTGAGTTTCATTAGCTCAACTTTCAATGCTTTGTACTTGACCTTGTAGTCCTTCTTTCCCTCTGAGTCAGAGTGGGAAGTTTGCTTGAAATGTGATGGAGAGAACTTATTTTGCTGCTGTGGTTTCTGCTGGATGAAGGAAAGCTCAGAGAGGAGGCTTTGTTTGACCGGCAATCTTTTTGAAAGAGATCAATTTTTCCACAAGTGTAGCATGACACCTTGGATTTGTCAACTTTGGCAGCTCCAACTCTACCAGATCTCTTGAAGTATCTCTTTTGGTCAGCTAGAAGACTGTCATGGAACTCATCATGTAATTCATCAAGAAATTCTTGACTGCTTCTGGTGTTCTCTTCTATGTTAGAGTCACTGTCCTGAAAAGAATGGTTAGCAACAAGAGATTTTGAACCAATGATATTGGTGGTAAACCTGTCAGTCTCTGATTTGTGTATGGAGTCAATTATCCCTTCTTTATAATTATATCTACCAAACAGCTGGGCCAGATGTTGTCCCATCGATTTCGTGATGATTAAACAAGAAAGAAAGGTAGAAGATAGATGAATTCTAGAGAGACAAAGTAGTGAGAGAAAGTAGAGAGAATGGATGGAACTTTTGGAGGATTAGATTAGAGAGAAGAAAAATGAAAATGACCAACACCCTTCCTAACATGCTAGGAAGGGTATTTATAGTCCACCCACATGCGGGTTTGGTTATGGACTATAGTCTAATGGGCCAGGCTTTCCATTTGGGCTTTGGTTACTTATTAATGAACCTTAGGTTAAAGTTAAGCCCGTAATACACGACTAACCTACTACCTATTACAACGTTCTAATATACAATCCATAATAAACATATGACCGAGCATTCTTGTTTGACTCAATATTTTGAGGCTAACAATCTCCCTCAATGAGAGGTCTACCCTTTATGAGAGGACATTACCCTTGTCATTTGGAGATTTGTAGAGATTACTAATCTCTCCATAAATGAGTCTTGAACGTGTAGTAGTAGTCTTTTTCCTTCATGCTGTGATCTTTGAGCCTTTGTCGTTGTCTTTCGACTTTGTCTTTTTGATCTTGAGATCTTCAAATCATCCTTGACTTGTCTTTGCCATCGTGCGATCTTGTGTCTTCATCCACATGCTCACACTATTAATTGTTGAATATATCTTCAGGCATGAGTATGTGGTTTTGAATCTTTGACTTTGCTGAGTACACCGTGACGCCACCTTCTCGAGACAAAACATAGACACGGACCGAATGGCTTTGACATTCTTCCTAAATCGGTAGCGTTTTACCTCCGGTCGGTGAAGACCGTTATACGATATTAAATATCGTACCTGTGATTAGGTAGATTCAATTAAGAATCTCCTTGACAGGGTTTCGCTGTTGTACTAGCCGTTCTCTTTACTCGACCGTCTCAAAGCAAGACTGCGAACATAAAGAGTGAATCAATTGGATAAATTTTCGCTTGATTAAAGTCGTCAATTCAAATTCCTGGAACAAGTTTGGTTCATTAAGAATCTTACCATTGTTTCTTTCTAGTTGACACAAGCTTGATTCATAAGAATCTCGCAAGTTACCTACCGTAGCGCTGTTTGATGTAGACGCTAGAAGGATTTCCATTCGTCACTGTGAATATTAATGAATATCACTCTGAATGTTCTGGCAATACCATAAAGATATTGCGTAGAAACCTGAAACGAGTTTGAATCAATTCGGAATCAACCCACTGTTTCTTTTCAGTTTTACACATGTTCAATTCATAAATAATCTTACATATGACCTACGCAGTGCTGTTTGATGTTAACACTGGAAGAATTTCCACTCATCATTGTGAATACTAAGTAGTATCACTCTGAGTGTTCTAGGAATATCACAAGGATATGGCGTAGGACTCTCTTTATCGTCATTCCGTGTGTCCTAATGAGATTTGGTTGGTCTCTAGGCTCTAGACTCGATTTGTGCACTTTTAGTGGTCGGAGGCTGGAGCAGATGCCACCTATTCAATATCAACTATCTCGGAATGAGAAATCTAATAGAAGTCATGTTGTTCTCCGTGACAATAAAACAAACTTCTTTTAAGAGAAGCCTGAGTAGCTAGGAAAGGGTTGTGCATACATCACTGGGTCCATGATGAGTTTTTCTTCATGATGAGTTGACCCAGTTTCTGCCTAAGTTGTATGGAGGGCTTCTTTCTTTACACCCTTTATCCTTACATTTCTTTTTCATTCTTCAACCCCTTCAATGCTTATGAATACATCGTTACTTGCACCTTGTTGTGATTGTTCCAATGCTAGCATCCGTACTTAGTCGGCATTCAGCTACGTTCACATTCTACTCCATCTTTCCTAAGGGCTTCTAATAATCTATTGGATTGTCCCTAGGAAGATCCCTCCGGTTCTGGTTGGATCATAGGACTTAAACCTAACCACCCTTTTGACACCAATAACGTCGTGAATGGAAGATGTTGTGGGTATTTGATCGTAACCATGAAAACCACTTCAAATGTCTAACAAGGTGTTTGAACAACATTTAACACCTTGATAGTTTTTTCGTTTCAGAAATGCTCCCCCTTCACATGTGCATCGATAATCGAAAATGTTTCGCACATGTAGGTAAGAGTTAAAGTGCTTGAGTCTTATATAAGATCACATTTTAATCACATTTTCTCCCCTATCTCTAATATATAAAATCTTTTGATATTAGAGATACCAAATTTGATTAAATATATTTTTAAAAATAGTCTTGAAAACCTCCAGGAGAAAGATGTGTTAATCTTTTGCATGAAGTTGAATTGCCCCCCCTCAAAAATTGATCCAATTGAATTGCCATTGTGAGGATTTGATCCACATTTCGCTTTTTGAGGATGGGAGTTTGTTGAACACACAATTTTTGAAAGATTTGAATAATCATTGAGAAATTCTTGAAAAAATTGTGTTCAACGCTTTTTGAAAAATCCTATTTCTTTTTGGCGAAGAGGTTTTTCTATAGAATTAACTTGAGTTCATAGACGTTTGAATGTCTTGACGAATCCACTCAAGTGTAAGAAGATTTCTCTTCTTTTGCTGAGGGTAAGGGTACTAAAGCGGACACTCCCCCGTGAATATCGATCTGGGTTGCAATCTGAAAGTGATTACAAGCCATTGTGTTGAGCTTAAAACGTTGAATGTTTTGTGACAAGCTCAACCCAAGATAGATTGCTCTACCCGTTGTTAGAAAAATTGTCCAAAATAGACATTTTTCTTTATTGAAAGAAGAAATGACATGTTTTGAAAAATATTTACAACTTTCATTTGAGCTTTATGTACACACTCGTGTCGTTATTGAGCGACATTTTAGGCACGTCCATATTATCGATAATGAAAGACATGTCGAGAAGAATATTTTTGTATTTTGAAAGATTTTTTAATTTTGTGTTTTGTTTTTATATGTTTTATATTTTTGTATTTTGCTTTATCAAAGATATTTACAAGTAGATGTTTGATAGATAAATCAAGCAGGCACCTTTGCCAGACTCTCCAGGTCTGCTGGAGTCAAACATCTCATACCAATTTTCCTAACGAGGTACTCAAACCTATCTTTCGATAGAGCTTTCGTAAACAAGTCGGCTAATTGGTAATCCGTTCCAACAAAGTATAGTTCAACGATACCTCTTTCAACTTGTTCCTTTATGAAGTGATATCGGACATCAATGTGCTTCGTGCGGGAATGCTGTACTGGACTGCAGGAGATGGCTATGGCCGAATTTGAGTCAAAGTACATAGGTACTTTATCAAAGTGAAAGCCATAATCCGTGAGTTGTGTTCTCATCCATAGAACTTGAGCACAACACGCAGATGGAGACACATACTCCGCTTCGGCTGATGAAAGTGACGTGCAATCCTGCTTCTTGGAAGACCATCCCACAAGCTTATCTTGACCTAGAAATTGTGCACCACCAGAAGTACTTTTTTGTGTATCAAGACACCCTGCATGATCAGAATCTGAATAGGCCGTTAGAAAGAAACCGGTTTCCCTCGGATACCAGAGTCCCAAATGAATGGTATTCTTAAGGTACCGAAAGATCCGTTTAACCTCCTTGAGGTTCTTTTCAGTGGTTCGTGGTTGATAACGTGCATAATAACACATAGCATGTGATATATCGGGTCTGCTTGCTGTCAAGTACATGAGGGAGCCGATCATTGAACGATATCTCGTTTGATCTATGACATTTCCCTCCAAGTCAGCATCAAGCGATGTGGTTGATAATGGTGTCCCAACGCGGTCACATGAAGTCATACCATGCTTTTTGATTATCTCTTGACAATACTTAGCTTGGTTTATAAAGATACCACTTGGGGATTGGTGAACTTGAATTCCTAGAAAGAATTTTAGTTCGCCCATCATTGACATTTCAAATTTGTTGTGCATGACTTTTTCAAACCATTTTGAAAGTATTGGGTTTGTAGACCCGAAAATAATGTCATCAACATACATCTACACGAGCAAAATGTCATCCCCATATTTATAAGTGAATAGAGTTAGATCAATGTAACCTTTTGGGAAACCTTTGGATACCAGAAATTTTGAGAGTTCATCGTACCACGCCCTTGGAGCTTGCTTGAGTCCATAAAGTGCTTTGTGGAGACGATACACCTTGTCATGATAATGAGGATTAACAAATCCTTCCGGCTGCGTAACATAGACTTCTTCCTTCAAAGGACCGTTTAGAAATGTTGTCTTCACGTCCATTTGATAAACAGTGAATCCCTTATGTGCAGCATAAGCAAGAAAAATCCTGACCACTTCCATACGAGCATCTGGTGCAAATAATTCTTCAAAATCAATACCCTCTTTCTGGCCATACCCCTTAGCCACTAGCCTAGCTTTGTTCTTGATGATCGTGTTTTCTTCATCCATCTTGTTTTTCCAGATCCAACAAAGATTTAAAGGAATCACATCGTATGGTCTGTCAACAAGTTCCCAGACTTTAAGTCTTTCAAATTGTTGAAGTTCGTCCGTCATCGATTCAATCCAAGCATGATCAGTCATGGCTTCTTTGATGTTTTTCGGTTCATCTGTACTCACGACGAGTGTGAACATACAAACATCGCCATCGGTTGCTAGTTGTCATCTTGTACGAACAGGCTGTGAAGGGTTTCCAATTACGTGATCCAAAGGATGATCTCAGGTCCAATGATGTGTTGAAGGATGTCGTTGATAAAACGTATGCATATTTGACGGATCAGCATGGCGAGTAGAGGACTCTCCAGTTTCATGTATCGGTGTACCAAATGGGTTGTGAAAATCATCATAGTCAGATAATGCACCGTCTGCTCGATTAGTGTTTTTTGGAGCAATGACAGTAGTTGTGGATGTTGTAGGATCGATTGTTGAAGTGATATTCTAAGGAGGTAAATCTGCAGCAACCCGTGTTGAAGCAGATGAAGTTGTATCCTTTTGTTGATGATGATCGGTATCATCGTGTGTATCATGAGTGACAACGGAAGACTTCGATACAACATGTTTCTCCCCCGTGAAATATTCATCAAACATTGGTCCATATAACATTTCTAACTCTTCAAGTGTCGTGTCCACTATCATATCTGCTCTAGGAACATGTTCAGGAACCAGCTTTGAACTTGACTGTTCATTGCTGTGGTCTTGAGTTCCATGTTCCGTGTGATTGTGCATAGAAGTCTTTCGTCGTTGTGGATCAGGACTTAAACTGTTTTGTTCAAGTGCCATTTCTTGTAATTCATCAAATCTGATATGAATAGTCTCGACTATCAATTTTGTTCTCTTGTTGTATACTCTGTATCCCTTAGACTGAGTTGCATATCCCACTAAAATGCATGCATCACCTTTCTCTTTCATCTTGTCCAGATTTTCACCATCTCGAATAATGTAACACGTACATCCAAAAACATGAAGGTGTTTGAGGGAAGGTTTGCGATCATTAATTATGTGATATGGTGTCTTTTTGTGTCTTGGTATAATTAAGGATCAGTTTTGTGTGTAGCATGCAGTTGACACGGCTTCGGCCCAAAAGAATAATGGTAGTTTGGAAGCAGATAATAATGTTCGAGCAGCCTCAGCTAAAGTACGATTTCGTCTTTCAACAACTCTGTTTTGTTCAGGTGTTCGAGCAATAGATGTTTCATGTTCAGGTTCTAGCAGACTCATATAATTCCATAATTCTGCTTCAAGGGTTCTTAGTGGTGGAGTCTGATGCAATACTTTTCTTAGGGGGGTTGCACCAGAATGGTTCAATTTGCATTTGGGTTTTCTAGCACTAATAGGCATCGAAGTTTGCTTCTTAGTTCTAGTATCTACGCCTTTGACATTATTCGAAACACACATAGCATGATTAGCATTAGCACACTTTCCACATTTCACACAAACAAACTTAACATTCAAAGCATTCAAAGTCGAATCATTCAAATCGTCATTACACGCGATTACGGACGTTTTATTCTTAGAAACATTGAAAATCCTAGGGTGGTCTTCTATTGTCTTCATCTTCCCTTGACTTTTGTGTTGCCAAACATTTTCATTCATGCGAGTGCTCTTAAGCTGGGGTCGGCTAACACTATCAGTGGGGACTACTCTTGTAGTAAAAGACACACGTCTATTAGTGTTTCTAGAAGTCTGAGGTGATTGACTTTCTTTGTTGTGTGTAGTGGCCTATCTATACATCCCTGGTTTAACCACATTTATGTTCTTAATGCTTTGTGATCGAATATGTGTTTTGGTAGTGGTTTGTGGTAACCTATCCTTCCCATCTGTCTTGGGGGCAAACACAGGTTTTGCAAATGCAGAATTAGAGAAAACGGATGGATTTCCCAAGACAGAGGGCCTAGTCACTTTTTGCGCATTGGGTTGTCTTACAACAGTTTTCTTAACACTAGGTTCCAAAACTTTCCCACCCATCTTAGAAACGAGTTTCTTCAACTCTGCTATCGCTATTTCCCTGTCTTGTAAGTGAGCTTTCAACCCTTTAATTTCCAAATTCTGTTTATTCGTTTCTGGAAACGTTTTGGAAAGTTTTTCTTGTAAGTTATTATCATGTGGAAAACTACCAACGTCTTTTTGCAAAGCAAGTTCAAGAGAATGACAATGTTTTTGAAGGAAATCAGTTTTGTGTTGAAGTAACTCAAAAGACTTTTTATCAACATCTTCTTTACGTTTCGAAAGCTCAAGTTCAAGACGCTCACATTCTTTGATTTTATCAAGATATTTGCATGCAACATCAGAATATTCATCGATATCAGCACAAGATTGAAGAGTAACACACAAAATATCTTTGGAGAGACATTCTTCTAAGAGAAGATCATATTCATTTGAAAATTCTGATTTGTCATTTTGAAGTTCATCAATTTCTTTTTCAAGAGACTCAACATATTTCAAATCATCAAACATTTCAGACCGAATCAAATTTTCAAACTCAAGAACATGTTGTTTTATTATCTTCGTATTTGGTACACAAGCATAGTTATGTCGTGAGGAATCTCGGTTTCCACTTATCCTTTTGACGTTTTTCCCAATCGCTTTCAACAATTGATTGAACATTATCAATGTGGTGTTTAAGAAAACCAAGGGTTTTCCTACTTTTGCTTTTAGAAGCATCAAGAGGCAAATAGTTAATATATTCGAAAACATTAGTTTTCCTTTTCGTGGCAAAAGCTTTTTTCCATTGAATTCTTCTTTGTTTAGATTCTAAAAACAATTCCTCACGAGACTTCTGTTTTTGTGGAGTGAAAAGACCGTAAAGATTGTTTAGATAAGCATAGTTATATGGTTTCACAAAATCTTTATTGACCGGTGATCTACTCTCCTCATCCCAAAGGGACGTCTCGTCACTATCGAGGTTAGCTACAGGGCAATCATGATCGGTCCATTCCGACTCATCAAGATATAAATGAGGGTTCGCCGCTTGAGCGTTCGAGGTACTTTGGACTCGTAAAACTAGGCTGACCCTTGAAAAACGACCGAGGTGTTATCATTCTGACGGTTTGAATAGAGTCATGTGTATTATAAACAACTTTTTTCAAAAAATCGACTTGTTCTTCGAGATCCTTTACTTTTTCAGTATCTTTGCTTTTTCTATTTTTGAAATCTTGTTTTAATGTTTCAACCTCTTGTTTCTTTTCATCAAGAATTTTAGCAGAATCGGTGGTATTCATAGAAAGCCTTTGTTCAAGTTCATTAACTTTTGTTGTGGCAAGGTACGTTTTTTGATGTTCATCACTTAATAAGACATTAAATTGACGTATTTCTTTAGTTAATAAAGCTAGAGCTTCGTTGTATTTATTTTCAAAATCGTCCTTTTTAACGTTGATGACACGACTTTTGTACCCCTCAAGCTCTTTGGTCTTTTGAAGCAGCTCAGCCCTATAACTATCAATTGTCTCACTAGATTTTATAAGAGCGGCTTTGCTTTCTTCAAAGTTTTGAGTGAGCGTTGCGTTTGCCTTCTTTAATTGCTTTAGACTCTTTCTATTTTCACTGACATATTTTTGGAAACTAACAATTAAATTAGCAAGCGCGACACGCTCCTCGTCATCATACTCATTTGCATGTTGATCATCCTTAAACTTATTATTACACATGTCTGATGAATCGGGTGTGGTATTGCTATCAACCGTTTCCATCATACACGTGTCAGTAATTGTTGTTGGTAGATCACTATGCTCATGTGTATCACCAAACACATTATATTCATCATCATGTTGTACCTTATCAATTGGCTCAGTATCAAAGATAGGACCATTTTCATTTTCAGTGATGTTAAGGACCTTATGAATCTATGCCATGTATAAATAATGTGCCTCGAGTTCTTGGTCGGAGAGTTCATCATCTGTGTCGTCAAGCATTACTCCTTCCTCAGATGATAACTTGATCCAACTTCCAGTTTCTTGCACAACAGCATCTTTTCCTTATCATAACCATAATCTTTAACCCTCTTTGACTGCCTGCATTCCCTAGCCAAATGCACAAAACCTTTGCAGTTAAAACACTGAATCCCACTTTGTTGCACAACTTGATTACCAAAAGTGTCTCTGTTTCCAACAACAGTAGCAACCCTCTGATTATCCTACTTTGCAGGTTGTCGATCATACTTTGGAGGACTCTCAGCACGTGTTCGTGTGTCATACCTTGGAGGACTCTGAGCATAGTTGTTCCTCGTGTTAGACGATGCTCTGAGGTTGTTGTTGGTAGGTTTGTAGACACCAAGGAAAGTGGAGTAGGTCTTTGGAACACGAGAACGATAGTCTGGATAATGTTGACTGGTAGACACCAAGGCAAGTGGATTTGAAACCTTTGAAGCACGTTCAGCTCGAAGTTCATTTGCTTCATTTTGAAATTGTTTCAAAATATCAAAGAGCGTGTGATATGAAACTTCATCTAACTTTTTTTGTTGTTTCACCAAGGTGACAAACCGTGTCCACTCTGGTTGAAGTTGTTGTAGAAATTGGACATTGACTTGCATGGTGGAAACATGCAAGTTGTTTCGGGTCATGTCATTCATCATTTTGTAGAATTGGGAGTAATAAGAATCAATGGATTCCCCATCCTTTGATGTAAACTTTCCAAAATCCTAAAACATCTTAGTTTTCATGTCTTGTTTGTTAAGAGATTCACCTTGTTGCAATCTTTTAATAGCCGTCCACATTTCGTTGGCAGTAGAACATGCATCAACCGTGGAATAAATATCATCTCCAATGCCACTGAGAATTAAGTAGATTGCTTCCTTTTCTGCATCAAACCAAGCACGGTTCTCTGATGTGAGATCGTTCTTTTTTCATCACGTTCATAAGCTGGTTGTTCTTCAGTTGTGTCTGTGGCTGGTTGTGCAGGAACGTTTATCCTTGCGAGTTTATAGGGTCCATCAAAAATGCATTGCCTTAAAGCATCACCGTTAGGTTTTGTGTCAAGATAACGTAGAAAAAGAGATTGCCATTGATCATATCGACCCGACACAAGCATTGGTGGTCTTTCTTTGTTACCCGCCACCATTATGTTGTTGTTCGTCACACGATATTCGGCAGTAGAATCCATCTCAATATTCTCTGAAATGATGAAGTGAATATGGATCTTAATTAGATGTTATAGTGATTGAGTTGTTGTTGAAATTCCGAAAATTGCAATTTTTCTTCAGTTCGACAATAAATTCCCCAGTCCGACAAAACGGTAGACCGAAAATTTTTGTAATTGCCAAATTTTGAAATCGAGCTAGAAATAGCCTAAAACTAGTATGGAAAAAGTTTGAATTTATTTGACGGGAAAATTTTAACTCTTTTTTTTCTTTTTTGTTTTTTGATCTTCGTGTAAACTATGTTCCGAGACTAGTCTAGATAGTGGCTAAGTCTAATTATTGCTCAAACAAACTTTAGCATCAGAATGTCACTCATCGCAATACAACCCATGGAAATATCCATCGCAATATCTGTCGCAATGACCTGTCGCAATGTCTGTCGCAATGACCTGTCGGAATGTCCTGTCGCAATGACTCCTCTCGGAATAACCCTGTCGCAATGACCCCTGTCGCAATATTCCTATCGCAATGACCCATGTCGCAATATTCAATCGAAATTTCTATCGGAATATTCACTCTATCAAAATATGGCAAATGAAATTTTGACAGAGTAACGTTTCAATGTGCCTTAATTCCGTCGCAATCCATGATCGCAATGTACAATCGTAATCCACGTCGGAATAAGGGGTATCGCAATAACTGGTCGCAAAGTAAAACCCTAGGGTTATTGCGATCAAACTGTCCTTTCTTGTACTTCCCGATGGAATTCAGTCACAATGGAAAAATAAAGTTCGCAACTTTGAGCACAAAATTCGTGTTTTTAACCAAACCAAAATACCCAAATCACTACTACAACTATAGAGAAGATTTGTAGCAAGATGAAGAGCACGAAAAAACACAAAAAAAAATGAATCCGAGATGATTTATGGATTATATCATTCGAATCACATACAATAACAACAACCAATCACAAATCTACCCCGTGGTGATTGATACCAATTGTTGTCAAATCGATTTCGTGATGATTAAACAAGAAAGAAAGGTAGAAGATAGATGAATTCTAGAGAGAGAAAGTAGTGAGAGAAAGTAGAGAGAATGGTTGGAACTTTTGGAGGATTTGATTAGAGAGATGAAAAATGAAAATGACCAACACCCTTCCTAACATGCTAGGAAGGGTGCTTATAGTCCACCCACATGCGGGTTTGGTTAGGGACTATAGTCTAATGGGTCGGGCTTTCCTTTTGGGCTTTGGTTACTTATTAATGAACCTTAGCTTAAAGTTAAGCCCGTAGTACACGACTAACCTACTACCTATTACAACGTTCTAATATACGATCCAGAATAAACATATGACCGAGCATTCTTGTTTGACTCAATATTTTGAGGCTAACACCAGAGTATCATTCTTTATAGCATTATTTGCTCTTAGGGTCTGGTTTAGGCAAAGCCATTTTCTAGGTAAACTATTGACAAATGTAGCATTAACCTCAGCCTTAGGTAGAACAACTCCATTGTTTCCCAAATCATTCAACAAAATCTTAAGCCTAGTACATGTTTGAGTAACAGTTTCTGTTTCAAAGCTTTAAAAGCATTAAACTTGAGTCTAAGGGCTTGGATTTTGGTTTCTTTTGTTTCCTTTGGACCTTCATACCCTAGAACTAATTAAGTCTACATCTCTTTAGCAGAGTTGCATTTGATTATGGACTTCATAATGTTCTTGGGTAGGCAAGAGACTATGATACTTTTGAGTCTCTTATCCTGGTTAGCCAGACGTCTATCCGCTGGAGACCATTGCTTAACAGGCTTCTTAATGGGTCTCTCAAGGGTAGAGGAAACGGCCAGTGGTACATCAGGACCATTTTCTAAGATTTCTATCAAGAAGGGTTCTAAGCCATCTAAATATATAAGAAATTCACTCTTCCAACTTGAGAAATCTTCTTCATCAAACGCTAGAACATTGGACAGATGTGACCTCCCACGAACATCAAGAAGTTGGGGAAGGTCATCATCATTATTACCAGTGCTTACAACCGATGTAGGCATGGTAGTAGATGTGGTGGCCGGTGCGTTGGTCGAAGTGTTACCTTGACTAGTTTGACCAAAGGGTGGTGGCATAGGAGGCATAGTTTCAGTCATATTTGGATCTTGATTTTAACAACAAGAACAGTTTAGAAAAAGTTCTATAAATCAATCCGCTCTGATACCAACTGGAAGTCCCAAAATATAACAATTGTCAAAACTATAACTCGTATAAACACAAATACACAACGAAATACTTTTCAAACGCGTAATGCTTTATTCACTATTATAAACAAAGTATTACAAAGTGCTATGAATACACCCGTTGAATCAATAAGAAATGAACCCTAGAAAGAGTAAACTTGATTCGAGTCTCAAGTTTATAATAGAACCTATGAGTCGCTGGTAGATAGCTGAGGGCTCAGAGGTTCCAAAGGGAGAAAGAACTTAGATAATTTATCCAAGCATAAGGGTTAATTAACTCTTCTTTCTCACTCCTATATATAGTGGTACGAGGTTGCTTCCTTAGTGGGAGTAGTTGATACGTGTCATCTTCTGAGTGGAAGAGTACAACGTATTAAATGCATGTCCAAATCGAGACATACCTTTAAACTACTTTAGGTGAACAGTTCTACCAACTGTTCACCTTTTGTCTCACTAGGTCGTA
This sequence comes from Glebionis coronaria, assembly GCA_025667525.1. Lineage (NCBI taxonomy): Eukaryota > Viridiplantae > Streptophyta > Magnoliopsida > Asterales > Asteraceae > Glebionis > Glebionis coronaria. Next base: position 606,296 of record JANFOE010000257.1, on the reverse strand, counting down.
CTAGGTTTTATCTTGAATCTCTTGTTTTGTTCCGCTCAAAACACTTTGTAGATTCTCCCGCCTAAACTATAAAAGGATTAGACAAGATTTGCTTGTATCAGACTTCTAGGGTTCTTAAGTGATCTCTGAGTATTGTTAACTCAGAGATCCTTGAACACCAGCACATTCCTTCTACATCCCAGCTATTCATAATCGCTGGTAAGTATGACTTCAGATTGTCTTTGACTTCTCTGACGTTGTCTTTGACGTGAATGTTCCTGGTGTGCCAGCTGAGGCTTTGCCTTCCGCTGGTCTGGTCTCTGTCGCTGGTCCTCTCAGTGACCAGTAACACTTAGTCTAATTTAAACAAATCTAGACTGGGCCATAGTTAAAACTTTCATTGGCCCAACATAAGGCTTTGCCTACTAATGATGCTCGAGTAGTGGTGAAATTTTTGAAACAACTCTTTACTAGGTTTGGAACTCCGTGGGCTATAATAAGTGATCGAGGGACTCATTTTTGTAATGAACAATTTGAAAAAGTTCAAAAGAAATATGGTGTCACTCGTCGACTTTCGACGGCTTATCACCCTCAAACGAGTGGTCAAGTGGAGGTTTCAAACCGAGCTCTTAAGCGAATTTTGGAGCGTTCTATTGGAGATAATCGCACTTCATGGTCGGATAAATTAGACGATGCATTGTGGGCTTTCCGTACAGCCTATAAGACGCTTGTACACCATTTAGGTTAGTCTACGAAAAGGCATGCCACTTGCCAATTGAACTCGAACATAAGGCGTATTGGGTTCTTTAACATTGTAACTTCAATTTAAGGATCGCGGGTGGTCATCGCAAGGTTCATTTGAATGAACTAAGTGAATTACGGGATCAAGATTATGAGAACTCTTTGATCTATAAATAGAAGACTAAGAGGATTCATGACTCTAAGATCAAAAACCGCATTTTTAGTGTTGGTGATCAAGTCCTCTTATTCAACTCTAGACTTAAGATTTTCTCGGGTAAGCTTAAGTCCCGTTGGTCCGGACCATTCACCATTTCACAAGTTTTCCCTTATGGCACTGTTGAGCTAGCTCAAAAAGACGGGCCTAACTTTAAGGTGAATGGTCATCGAGTGAAGCACTATTTTGGAGGGGACATACCTAAGCAGGTTGTTCCGGATCTCCAAACTTTCCCTAAGGACCAATGAATGCGGTGATCGAGTCGAGCTCATGACTCGGTTAACAAAAATGAGGTGCCTTGTGGGGAGTCCCATACATTCTATCTTCTTTCTATTTTCTAACACTAATAAAGGCTTGATCTTTTCAAGCTCGTGCTCGTGTTTTGTTGTGATGTGAATCTTAGGTATGACCCTAATCATTGAAGACTCTCGTGTTCGGTTTTTTACCGGTCCACTCGAGTTTCCATACTTTGATTGTCTAATGGGTCACTCTCTATCCTTTGATTTTTATCGACTAACATTTTATCTTAAAGCATAATTAATAAATGGCATATAGATTTACGTACTCTTACCATGTTAGGACTTATGCATTCGACTCTTCGTGTTCTAGCAAAGGGGTGTTACTATTGAGCTAGGAAACATTAAGGACAATGTTTGGCTTTAGCATGGGGGAGTCAATCGATATAATTGCTTGCACTTGCTTTTGTCGTGTTCAAACGTAATCGTTTTTCTCGTTTTTCATAAAAAATTTAAATTTTTAGTGCAATTTTATGTTTAATACTAAAGAAAATAAGTGTTTTTGACACAAATGTAGGCTTTCCGTTGGTGAAAATAAGAATAGTTTTTGAATCGATTGGTTTTTACCTTAGCTCATTCCTTAACCGCTTAAATCAAGTTTTGCTAGACTATTATATAGGGAACTTTAAAATGCGAAAGTCTTAACTCAAAAGGGTTTAAGAACAAGAACTTTTCGCAAGTTCCTATAATTGATCCTAGAAATTCATTTATCAAGGGAACTTTAAAACGCAAATTATAAACTTGAAAATGTCTAAGAAGATGCAAGATCCTATAGATGACTTGTAAACCCAAAACTTTGATTTAATATAGTCTTAAGCTAGACTTGCAAGGCTAAGTATCCATTAGTCTCACATCTTTGAGATTTTACAATATGGAGAACAAGAGACGATATAGTTGATCATAAGCTTTGAGGTTAAGTCTTCCTTGTATAAGCTTTTTGTGTTGATTCTTTCTCCTCATTTTTTTTTTCACGCTTGATGAAGTTGAGTATTTGTAAGTTTGTTTATTGTCGATTCTAGACAAATTGAAAGGCCTACTAATTTCGAGCTTTAAATTGTTCTTGGTTGGTAAAGGGTTATTTGGATTCTATGTCAATCAACACGTAAAAAGATGAAAATATTAAGGCTATGTATCCTTAAAACAAAGTGCAAGTACCCATTATTATTCACAAAGTACAAAAATTTAATGCATGAAAAGTAAATTGCTTGAAATGTAAACTAAATGAAAGTCTAAGGACTGAAAGTGTAAAATCAGGAACTAAAAGAACCAAAATGAAAAATGTAACAAACTAGTTAACAAACTTAACAAACTTTCAAACTACTTAACCAAAATTGCAACAAACTGAAATTGTAAGGACTTACTTATGCAAAACCTAAAAACATAGAAGATTAACTCTGATTACAAAGACTAGCAAAAACAAAGGACTATTTTGCAATTAAAACTCTAACTTTTGTAAAAACGGGTAAGCCAAATCGATTAAGCTTGTTTGAGCTTATTACTGAACCAAAAGCAAAATGGTTTTCATTAAAATACTTAGAATTCAAGATCAGCTAGCCTTGCAAAAGGAATTTGCTTCAAAGCTGGTAAATCACAAGTTAGCTTATATCAATAAGCTAACAATAAGCTCATTTGAAAACTAGTCAACCACAAAACGATTTTCTTATCAAATCTGATTAATCAAGCTCCAAGAAGCTTGGAATGTCTTTTAGAATTGAAAATGGTCTACTGAATAAGCTGGAATCTTTAATAAGCCAAAATCAACTTATTTGACCAAGTTTGACCAAAAGCTGAAACTTTCAGAATTCACTCAAGACATGATGGCAAGTTGATTTGTAAAAGAAAATGGGGAGATTTATGAAGTGGATTAAGAGAACTAGCAAAACAGTATGACACTTATTATTGAAACTTGAGTTTGCTTATAAGCTGACTAAAAAGCCAATTTCTCATTCAAAAGCTTAAACTGTATTGTTTCCAACTAAACATTGATAGGTTGGATGTTGAGCTACAAGTATGAACAAATTTCAGCTAAAATTATCCAGTAACCAAGAAATGGCAAGGAATCAAAGTAGGCAAGTTTCACTGATGAACTTTGTTAAGTACTTGACCCAAACTTTTTACACTACCATTTGCTTGTTTGAAAACTATTTTGACCATAAAACATTTTCCAAAATACTTACACTAATGGACTTAGTGTATTTGAACTCTGGACAACAGGATTTTACAACTAAATCACCAATTATGACTTAAACCAAACACCACTTTAAAATGTGAACTAGAACTTTTACAAAGACTTTTTGAACTCAAGTAAATTACTAATCAACAAAATAACCTTACTCTATAAATGTAATGAACCAGTTTATACTCAAATACCAGCTAGTTTATAGGATGATTTACAAAATGAGTTCTAAATGGCAATTACTGATTAAAGACTGAATATTATCAAGTAAAACTAGAGGAAAACTGTAAGACTACTAATACACTATCAAATTAACTCAATCAAGCTACAGTTAAGCTAAACACTCATTCAGTTCATCATTTAAGTAGTTAACTAGGAATTGAGCATGCA